>PVJH01007900.1:0-89257 GCA_004026705.1 Nesogale talazaci | reverse complement strand
GAGAATTGCTAGCTCATACAGTAACTCTGTTTAACTTTTTAAAAACTACTTCTATTGGGGGCTCTTACATCTCTTATCGCAATCTATGCACTCCTCCACTGTGTCAAGCACATTTGCACATGTGCCACCATCATCATTTTCAAAGCATTCTCTTCCCACTTGAGCCCCTGATATTAACTTCCTATTTGTTCCCCCTCCTTCCCCACCTGTGTTTAACTTTTTTCCCCCAATGATTTTATTGGGGGCTCTTACAGTTCTTATAACATCCATGTGTTTAACTTTTTAAGGCACTTCTAAACTGTTCTTCAAAATAGCTAGACGATTTTACAACCCCATCATCAAAATATGATGGGACTTGCTTTCCCACACTCTCACTGAGACTTGGTATTATCTGTCCTTTTAAAATACCCATTCTAGTGGATATGATTTTGATTTGCCCTTCCCTAGTGGCCAATGTTACTGAGCATCATTTTACATGTGTGTGGACCATTGCTATATCCTTGGTTGGCTTTCAAGAGGCCTTCCTAACAAGTCAAATGGAGATAAATCGGGGTGGAGGTGGGCGATGGAATTTTGCAGAATGGTGGTGAAATTAGAAACAAGAAAGACATCCCAGAGGTGAATTATTTTCTTTCTGTTGGCACAGTGAACATCCCCAGGAATTTGTCAGGAGCTTTAATCTTGGGACTGGCATTTGTGAGCTCACTATAAATCACTTAACGAAAACACTATGGAACACTACTCAACAAAATGCTGAAGGAAGTCTTAAGATTAATGACTAAAGAAAACAAATGATTTCAGTATCATAACTCCCCCTCCCCAAAAAAACACTCTGTGAAAATAGAACTCTAAGTCATTTACTTATTGACCAATCAGAATATCACTCACTCTTGTCTCATCACTGGCCAAGACTCCAGCCTGGGAGTCAGTCAAGTAGAGCCATGAAATGATGGGGGTTGGGGTGGGCAAAGAGACCTGGGATGAGGGGAGAAGAGTTATTGGCAAAAATGGCAAGTCTGGTGGCAAATATTATATAAGAATCATGCACTGTGTCTGTTATTCTTGACACAAATCTGCAAGCTATTTGGTATTGATGCTCTGGGTGTGTTTGCTATAGAGAAAGGCAACTATGAGTTCCCCAGGCCCACCACAGGAGCTCCTGTGGCATAGTGGTTATGCACTGGGCTAGCAGGTTTAAACCACAAGCCATTCCTGGGGAGAAATATGAGGCTTTCTACTTCTTTTTACTTCTGTAAAGAGTGACTGTCTCAGAAGCTCCCATGGGGCGGTTTTACTCTGCTCAAGAGGGTCGCTGTGAGTTGGCATCGACTGGAAGTCAGTAAGTTTTATGTAACTATGGGGCATTTCAAAAGCCTCGGAGTCCACGGGGCTACTATATATCCACCCAGAGTTATAGCTGCTGGGCCATGGGGTGGGATAGTGACTAACATGATGCTGCCTAGTCCGTAGAAGCCTATGAGGAGGTCTAGAGTCTTTTACACATTTAGGCGCCTGCCCAAACAAAACCAGTGGGATTCTCTGAGATGGAGCCCTGTAGGTCAGAGTGCAGGAGGAGTCAGGGGCAGAAAGATACCAAAGAAACCCATTGAAAGGCAGTAGGCTTCCACCAGAGCCATTCATGAATTCTTCCAACCAGGTTGTTGACAAGACATGGGCAAGACATCCCGAACCTGCTCAATGCCCTTGAGTAGAATCCAATTCACAGCACGACTCATTCCAGCTCACCCCCTCTGAATGGACGGGGCCAGAGTAGAACTGCCCCACAGGGTCTCTAAGCTGTGGATCTTTATAGAAGCAGACTGCAACACGCCCCCAACCACTCCCCAGCAGCTTGTGGGTTAAAACCACTAACTTTGTGGCTAGCAGGCTGATACTTAATCCAGTGTGCCACAGAGATCCTAAGAGACCCTGAAAAACTTTTTCAGATCTTCCGTACAATGCTGTCATACCCACACAATGAAATATTACACAGCTATTAAAAGGAATAACACTCATATTAGAACATGCTATAACACAGATGAAATAAGAAAACATTATGCTAAGTAAAAGGAAGTGCCTGGCAGCGGATCAGGTACACATTGGACTGCTACCTACAATGTCAACAGTTCAAACCCAACAAGAGAAAGATAATGCTTTCTACTTCCCTAAAGATTTAGAGCCTTTAACAGCCTAGTACATCGGGTCTCTCTGAGTTAGAATTGGCTCTATGGCAATAGGTTAGGTGAATGGATAAATACAGTCACAAAAGACCACAGATTGGGTGATTCCATTTATGTGAACCAGTCAGAATAGAGATAGAAAGTTAGACTAGTGGTAACATGTTGATGGGAGGGGGGGCGGTAAATGGAGAAGGGCTGATTATTACCCCAAAATGAGACCCCAAATGGTGATGGTGGCATGGTCCTGTAAACATATGAAAAAAACACTAAACTGTCCACTTTAAAGGGCTGAATCATACTGTGTTTCACAATAAGTTGTTAAATCAGTTAAAGACCTTGGACCTACAGAGGAAGGTGTTGCTCTGTAACATGGTGGGCCCAGGGGAGAGTACAGTTGGCAGGCCCCCTGAGCTAATGAATGCATCACTATTTATCACATTGTTCCTGATTGCCATGAAACTAAAAGCCCATGTGAACAAAGTCATGAGGTCTCAAATGATCAAGACTACTAGCATGTGGAGAAGCCCTGGCGGTATAGTGGTTACACAGTGGGCTGCTAACATCAAGGTCAACAGTTCAAAGCCACTAGCCAATGCTCAGGACAAAGATGGACCTTTCTACTCCAGTAAATACTTCCAGTCTTAGAAACCCACAGGGCTAGTTCTACATTGTCTTACAGGGTCATTATGAGTCAGCATCGATTCATTTGGTTTTGTTTCTTTACTGGCACATGAGTGATATGTAGTACTTCAAGAAAAGAACAATTCAACATAGCTTACAATGTCCAATGTCTACCTTCACCCACTTTGTGGTTGTTAATCTCCCAGGGAGGAGGCTATATGTAGAGCCTTGTAATTGGTTCCCACTTCCTACCCCACCCTCCTTTCACCCTCCCAGTATTGCCACTCTCACCACTGATCCTGAAGGGATCATCTCTCTGGGATTCCCTTTGTTTCCAGTTCCCATCTGTACCAGTGAACATCTTCTGGTCTAGCATTTGTAAGGTAGAATTGGGATCATGATGGGGGGGGCATTTAAGGACTACAGGAAAGTTGTATGTTTAATTGGTGCTACACTGCACCCTGACTGGCTCATCTCCTGCTCACAACCCTTCTGTAAGGGGATGTCCAGTTGCCTACAGATGGGCCAAAATAACAATAATTTATAAATTATCAAGGGTTCAAGAGGGAGAAGGTACTGGTGAGAATGGATTGAAAATGAGGAGCTAATACCAAGGGCTTAAGTAGAAAGCAAATGTTTTGAGAATGATGATGTCAACAAAAGTACAAATGTACTTGACACAATGAATGAATATTCAGATTGCAATAAGAGTTGTATGAGGCCTCACAAAAAAAGGATGGGGGGAGAAAAAAGATATAAATACTGATACTATATATATATATATATATATATATATATATAGTGATTAGAGCTGTATGAGCCCCTAATTAAATTATTTAATTTAAAAAATAAATAAGAGAACAGTTAAAGAACAGATCTCAAATTTGGAATGGGGTCTTCTAAAGGAATGACAGAAATGGGTAAAATGGTTTTCAATAAAAATTTCTTTAAACAAAAGTAGACTGATTGCCACAGCCCCAAGTGACATTTCACTGTTGCACACATACGTTTATCAAGGGGAAAATATCCCAAATGAAGTCAGGAGGGTACGACCATAGTGCTGTTATGCTGACATCAAGATGTAGAATGAGTAAGATCCTGAGAGATCTATATGTATCTATAAACCGGGGAGAGCTGGATCAATGCAGCACTGCCTCGCTTTTCAGGGGCTCACTTGCTTTCTGCCCATTTTCCTATCCCATTAGCAAACAGAATAACTGAGGGCTCAAACTTTTTTGGAGTGCCTGAAAGTGTTAAATGGTTTATATTTTAATCTCTGTCATGCAATGCGTTCATTTAAAGTGCATAATTCAAAATTTTTAGTAAATTTATCAATTAGTGCAACCATTACCATAACCATTACCTACAGCATATTCATCAAATTATGTAACTGGGTCCAAGAGTTGCTCCCATTTCTTTTTTTTAAGCCTCTTATTTGAGAAACTTGGATTTCACAGATGCCTGGTGTCTAAATCAATGGGGTGTTCTTGTGATGACCACAAATGGATGTCTGCTCAGACTTCACTGTGACTACTGAATGAGTAGTAAAAAAATGGTGATTTCCCTAATTCATTACAATTTGATGTTTGGGAGATGGTGGCCTAGATGGCTCCAACCTTTAATTGCCAAATAAGTACTTTTTATTTCTATTACTAGTGCATATGCTTTTTTGAAGCATATAGTGAACATATTGGTAAAATCCACCTGTGCAATCACCAAATTAATCCAACCACCACAATAATCTACTTTAAAACATTCCCTTGACCATTCCCCAAGATCCTCCTCTTGCTTATTAGCCAACATTCCTCTTTCCTATTCAAGCCTTAGACAACCATTAATCCACTTTCTGTCTGTACATAATTTTGGAGGTCATTATGTTTTCACACACAGATACAAAACCTAGAGCAAAAAGGCATTGCTTTTTTCATAAAACTATACTTCCCACCAAGATGTTGTTGTCTGTGATGTTTAAAATTCTTATGGAACAAACTAGAAGTTGCAAAGTATCTTTGGAAGAACAGTTCCACAAATAGCATGCTTCTGCACTGTTAAGTATTTCAAAGCTCATGAGGATCAACCAATAGACAATATTCTACCATCAGACAATATTTTCCTTTACTACAGTCAAAAGAATGTCAATTTTATCTTTCCCCAGTCCATGTACCCCCCAAACTCAAAATCAAGCAGATCAAAACAATTCACAGTAAATATGATTTACTTTATTTGTAGGCACAAATAAAAAACGTGCATACGTTTACCCATTGCCATCAAGTCAATCTCAAAATTTTGTCCATGGACAGATACATGCAATTAAAATTTCCCAAAATGGCATCCAGATCTACAGCTTTTTAAGGGATAAATCTTCTGAAAATCAGATTTTCTTTAAAGATATTTAGGAAATGTGTGACACCAGTCAAAAAGCCAATGGCTTTCTTAGCAACATTAAAACCTAGTTGGCATTTCCCTGTCAAAAAAGGATCTACAAATTTAAAGGATAGTCATTAATTGAGATCTTTTCATTCATATTAAAGGATAGTCATTAATTGAGATCTTTTCATTCATAAAAGTAAATTAAGGAGTCTTCTGCTAAATAGCTGACTGCTGGTCAAAATGGTAAAAGAAAAAGAGATATAGGTATATCTTTCTCTATATATAATTTATTTTAAAATGTACAATTCCATCACTTCCTTCTAACTCTCCAGTACAGAACAGCAATAAAGGCGAATAAATCAGGTTTCAATTTGGGCTTGCCCCCCCCACTTACTGCCAGAAAAGGCAACACCCTTATTCAGGCCAACCAATGACCTTGGATGCCAGCCTGCACACACCACGGACCAATGGTTTCAAACTCTAGTAGCAGTGGCTCACGCAAGGGTGCCAACCCAACTTCTATTTTAAACTGGAATTTCCTCCTCTGGGGTCAGCTGGTCCCCACCCTCAGGGGCATCCAGTTCAGTGCCCCACCGTGCCCCTCCCATTGGAAGCGAAGAAAATCCTGGACTCCTTCCCATGCACAGACCAATGAGAAGGAGGCTTAGAGACCCTATTCTTTCAATCTAGTGAGAACCCGGGTGCCGTGTTGCATTCTCCACCAGCCCCTCTTGGAAGACAGCAAGGTGACATTTACTCAGGAAGCTGCCGGGATCTGAGAGGAGACCTGCAGGAAATGATAGCGGGCAGCCATGTGGTGGAGCTGAAGCTGTTAAGACGTCTGCATTCAAAGGGTCACAAGAATGTGGAAGAGTGAGCCAAAAGAAACATCCCAGGGCTTAAGACAGGGCCACATCCCTTGGCACAACCCAGGCTGCAGGGGCCGGGTCCTGGGCTCACTCAGCCCCCTGCTATAGTGGCTCCCCTGGCAGTGCACAGAATGATATAGAATGAAAATAATGGGTGGTGATGTTTTTAGGGGTCAATCCTTGGAGGTCCGACATTCTTCCCTCAGAGAGAGTTCGGGATAAGTAATGTAAAAATCTCAAAGACATAAACAAGAAGCGACATTGGAAACCTCTGAGTCAGAGACATTTTTTCCAGAGGATTAACACCCCACTTGAACCTGATAAGAAGTCTGTCTGATGCTCGTGTATTCTGTTTCCAACATTTACCAAATCAGCCTGGGGGTGGAGGGTGTCATGTTTAACTTTAAAAGTCACTGGCTTGCAGAGAGCTAGGTTTTAGGCTAGTCAAGAAGGGTGGCTGCAAAGCTGTATTCTGGAGATGCAGAAGCACCTTACTTTTTAAATTCAAGCTGAGCCCTCAGATCAGAAGCACATACGCAGTTCTTCACAAAGACTGGGGAAGAAATGAAGTAAGAGATCTTCTGGTCTTCTTTACAGTACTCCAACGGACCTTCCACACCTTTCTCTTCAAATCATCAGACTTATCAGATGAATCTTTGGGTGCTACAGACTGTGTTAACAGACAGTTAACAGACTGTGTTGTTGACTGAGAGATTGCCAGCTCAAATCTACTAATAGATGCCCTAGAAGAAGGCCCTGGCTTTGGACTTCTGGAATGATCTGGAGGAGAATTCTAAGCGAACACACACAGAGTCACCATGACTCAGAAGGGACTTGAGTATAACTGGTTTTATTTATGCAATCACTAACTGAACTACATTGTCTGTGGTCATTGAAGACATAGCTGTAGGCCAGGGGTTAGCAAACTTTTACTGCAAAGGGCCAGGTAGTAAATATTTTACAGTTTTGAAGACCATTCAATCTTTTGACTATTACACTCTGTGAACATGAAAAGAGTCATAGATAACATGCATATGAATAGGCCTTGCTATGTACCAATACAACATTTCTTACAGGTCAAGGAGCCCTGTTGCCATGGTCTGGTCAATGAGTTGGACTGTTGACTGCAAGGTCAGAAGTTCAAACCCACCAGCTGCTACATAGAAGAGCGATGAGGGTTTCTGCACTCCTAGAGCCACTATGAGTTAGAATCAACTCCAGATCCATGGGTTTTGGGAAGGACAATAAAATTTAAATTTCAAATGCTGTATCATGTTTTATGAACTCTCCTTTCGATTTTTTTCCCAACCACCAAAAAATGTGAAATCTATTCTTAGCTGGCAGATTTTCAAAAGCAGGCAGGGGTCTGAATTTGTCCCATGGGCCCTAGTGTGTTGTTTTCTGCAAGGGAGTTTTGAAAGATCATGAAAAAGATCAATTACTTTCTTTTAATTCCATTTTCCACACACTGTTTGAAGCTCCCTTGTATTTAGACTCCTGGGCCACGGCAATCTGGCAGGACTTCTAATATGTCTGCTCACAAACAGAGCAACCGGGAGAATCAGGGATGACACCATTGTCCAAAGGAAAGGTTATCAGACTTCAGAGAGAGTAAATATTGAGTGTACACTTTTAAAAATTTGCCTTATGCATTTTCATGTCAAAATTGGTCAAGCTAAGCAGCTAAGTGCCAAATATTGACCGTTCTCTGTGGTCTAAAAAACTAATGGATTCTTCTTCCAACAGCAAACTGCCTGACCCCTAATTTCCTCTAGGCTTCCAGGAGTTCCACGACTTTTCCAGCTAACACCATAGTAACCAGCAGCAGATGAAAACACAGACATCAGCAAAGTGAGCAGGTGGTGTCCTGAATGGTTTTCACATTCCACGATGTGAAACCCGCTCAAGGCAAGGAAGACTGGGGCGATGTAGTTTACAGTTTTGTATCACTGCGAACATGCCTGTGAGTGTGTGGCGACTGATTTCAGTGGGAGGGGACCACCACCCTGTGATCATTGTTTAATTAGGTCACAATGATGTATGTCATGAGTTCCTGGATAGAAAGAGCTCGTTGGCCAAGTAGCCAAGAGGGGGGGAAATGAAATGGATGGATTTGCATCTTCCTGAAAATATCAATAACTGTGGGAGAATGTGATTCACCACTGTGAGTGCTTTGATTCAGTTCTTCATTCCTTATGCACCTTGTCATGATGCGCAAGCAGATATCCCCAATGACTGACACTTCCTTGAGCATATGACTTGCCTGAGCCAACAGGATGGAGGTACAGCTCAGTCGCAGCCTTAAGAGGCCTTTGTGGATTCCATTTGTCATCTATGTTTCTGCCATAGCCAAGATTCTTCAGGCAGCTGCTGCTCTGTCAGCCTGAATCCCCAAATGAATACAAGTGGAGTTGAATTGAATGAGGAGGCAAGTCCTGCATGGGTTGGAAACTTGGCCTCAAATCACACAGCTGAACTCAGTCTAGATAAACCAACACAAGGTGACCCACAGTTCACCGATTTAAGAATAAACGACAGCTGTTGAAAAACCACTGGATTTCAGAGTACTTTGTTACACAGCCTTAGTGTGGCAACAGCTGACCAATCCAAACACAATTTTCCATGTTGGTTAGCACAGCTAATAAAGCACCACTTTGGACACTCTTTGTGTAGGAGCCCTGGTGGCAGAATGGGATACGTGTTGGCTACTAAGCACAAGGGCAGCAGTTCCAAACCACCCAATGTTCAGAGGGAGAAAAAGGTGAGTCTTTTTACTCCTATAAAGAACCATAGTCTCAGAAACCCACTGGGGCACTTCTACTCTGTTCTATGGGGTCCCTGTGAGTCACACTCCCCTCAACAGCATGAAGTTTGGAACTTGCTATGTAAATATTTACAGTGTCCTGGTGTGGCTGTAGGACAAGCCAACATCATAATTCAAAGGTAAATTGGAATCAAATTGATGGCAGTGAGGAGTCAACACACACACAGGCATGTCCCAGGTTCTAGATTTTATTTCTACAGATTATCTTATCCTGGTGCTTAAACATATATATCATAATCAATGGAGAAATTGTTGAAACTCTCAAGGATTTCATTTCATGTGGAACCACAAGAAACATTCATGGAAACAACAGTCAAGAAACCATTGGACAATAACTGGGTGTTTTTTATTTGTTTGTTTTGTTTAATCACTTTATTTTGGACTCTTAAAGCTTTTGTAACAATCCATCGATTCAAAATATTTTTTTCAGAAAAGAAAATGAAAGAAAGAATCATCAGGCAATTTGCTCTAAAAGCAAAGATGTCACTTGGAAAGATGTCACTTGGAGAACAATTGTCTATCTGACATAGACATGGCATTTTCCATCACCTCATAGGCATATGAGGACAGAAGAATTTATACCTTTGTATTGTGATATGGGTAAAGAATAGCTAAAATAAAGAAGCCCGAGGGTACAGAAGCCCATGGACTTTCAAAAACAAACAAATCTGCTTCTTAGAAGCAAAGATGGAAAGAGGGAGTTAAACCACAAATGATGAAGGTGACACTTGGAGAAGCACCAGAGAAAAACTGGCAACAAAGGTCAAGAGTATTGCATATATACCCCTGCAAAAGTAGCAGTAGCATTCATCGATGAGTGGACAGAGAGACACTTGAGCTGAATAGGGATGATACAGTGACTAGGGCTACACCTTCAACTATAGGTCAATCTGAGAGGTTATTTCTACATTTATATATCCAGAAAATAGAACCAGGACCCTGGGAAGAAAGAGAGAGTTAAAAGCCACAGAGATAAATGCTGTTTTAGACATAGTCCTGCAATAGTGATCTCTTAGTAGACATGTGGATAGACATCAGGTGTGTGTGTGTGTGTGTGTGTTGGGGGGAGTGGTGTATATATACACACAGGTTAGATAGACTATATTTGAACATGGATATTTACTTTTAGCTGTGAATATATCCATGAATGTGATGGAGCATCAAAGGGACAAAGTTATAAAAACTTTACAGACATAACAGAACACCTTGAGGCACTAATCACAGAACCTGGGAGATCAGGGCCATGGTGGGGCACCAGGGTCAGTTGGCATAATGTGGCTCACACAGACAATGTTCTACATCTTTCTTTGGCGTGTAATGATGGGGGCTGTGGGTCTGAAAAGAGCAGCTTTTTAAGAATTCTCTATATAGGGAGCAAAGACGAGTGACGAAAATCAGACACTAGGAAATCAAAAGACCAATGAATGGGCCAGGTGACCCCCAGACTCCACAGCCCTGAGGGAAGAAGTGGGGTGGACGGTGCCTGGCTTCCTCTACTGACTAGTCTGAAGGAAATCATGATGGAAGGTCCTGGAAAGTGTGAGAGAAAGCTGTCAGACAAAACTCAAAATCATAAAGCAGATCAGGCTAGCAGGTCTACTAAATAGTGCTAGAACCCCAGCAGCTCAACTTTTGAGCCAAACAATAAACTGAAAAAAAGAACTCATAGTGATGCCATGTGGGGTTCAGAGACTAACTGTTGACAAGGGTAGAAAGCCCAGTCTCCCACAGAGCAGCTGCTGGTTCTGAACTGCCAACCATTAGGATCATAGCCTACAATAGGCAGGCCTGAATGTGAACAGTGGCTCTAGGGAGATATGCAGCCCCTAGAACAATCAGTCATTCTTTAGTATATGTGCTGCTGAAACGAGCACACAATCAGCCATTCTTAAATCCACAGGGCAAGCGACACTTGTCCAGGGATCTGACACAAAAGGCAGGAAGGGACAGGAAAGACAGATGAATGGAAACCAAGGGAGGAAGTAGGAAGAGCCCTAACAAACGGTGTGGACTGCACTCACTATCACCAAACAATACCAGCTTTTAAATGGCAAACCAATTTACTTCGCAAATATTTCATCCAAATCACAAGGAAAAGTTAAAAGGAATAAAGAAAAGACAGCAGGAAGATGAGATGTTGTTTCGTGGTCTTTGGACGTGTTTCAGGAGAGAGGAGTATCTGGAACAGTGTTTGAAGACATAGAGGGGAGGTGAAAAAAGGAAGGCCCTCCAGGAGATGGATTGACACAGTGGCTGAAATATAGGAACTCTTGTGAGGATGACACCTGATCTGACAGTGTTTCCTTCTGTTGTGCATGGGGTCGCGAAGAGTTGGAACCTCCTAGATAACACCGAAGGACAGCCCCCAAAGCCAGCTGCCATTCCAAGCTGGTTTAAAGGCTCCCTTCAGCTTCACTGCCACAAAATGTGTCCTATGATCTCAGCCCCCTTATCCTTCCCCCACCCTGGTCATCACCAAGAACTTTTGGCCCCTCTACCCTTGCCTAGTGCTTACCTGTCTCGAGTTAGTGAGATCAGACAAGATTGATGCTTGTGTGACTGGTTGATTTCATTCAGCATGCTTTCAAGATTCATCCATGTTATAGATATCATGCATCAGAATTTCATTTCTCTTTCTGAATGAGCAATATTCCATTACACATGCACACATCACTCTACTGATACATTCACCCATTGCTGGACATTGACACGGTTTCTTTTTAATGAAATACATACATACTTTTAAGTGTCCACAGGACAGAAATCTCCTGAAAAGCCTCCTGGTGCTTCAAGATCCAGGTTCTCCGGAGGCTCTGTGTAAGAAGCTGTGAACCCTGCCAGACATTTGCCTGGTTGATGTGACCTCTACAGTCATAAGAAGAGTATCTACCAACTGGATTGAAGCCATAGGTTGGGGGCAGTATGTCTGGGGTGTGAAAAATATTCTTCCTCTCTAGCAAAGATCAAGACATAATTGCACAACAAAACTGTGCACTTAGTGGAGTGTCTAATTGCAGTGTGTGTATGTTTGCAGAATCAGACAGCATCAGCAATTCTTACACCCCCAGCCTTTTTTTTTTTAAAGAGTGGGAACCAAATAAATACAGGAAGTCTTTATAACTGTGTCCCGGTGATAAGGTTTCACTCCGCAGCGATCCTGAATGAAAAACAGCTATTAAGGTTTTTTTGGAAAACAGTTCATCTTGATAAGGTTCAAACTTTTCCCCAAGAGAGGTGTATGAACTACCACTCCCTTTGAAAGGCATGAGTAAAACAAAAATGCACGTGTACCGTGAACAGCAGGGTTTACATAACCATGGCTGCCCAGAACTTAAAGCGGCTGTGGCTACCGCAAATACAACCAGGTCTTCTGTTTATTCTGCTTCATAAATACTTCTGCCCATTGTGAGGCTGAGGGCCAGCTCTCATGTCCCTTTTCCAGGCCACTGCAAGTTCAACCACACGGTTGTCATTCCTGAAATGGATGTTCCATTAGAACAGCCATGCAAAGAGAGAGCGAGGGGCATTCATGCGGAGGGGAAACTCACAATGTTTCCATCCCAAGTGCTTTGCTACAGAAAACACAAGAGTTGGAATCAAAAAGTAACCACAGCACGCAGCTAAAAATACCCAAACAGGATGCTCTTTATTTGTGGTTGCATATCTATTACGAACAACACAAACAACAAAATCCTCTCTAACCTCATTGTTATCAAGGGAGACAGAGTTACACTCCCCGTGCTGCCAGGACAGGGGCCATTTGAACAGGATTGTCTTTTAGATCTTCAACCAGCTGTCTGTTTGTATGTGGTGGTGAGACTCCATCTTATAGACTTTGAACATGTTGTCAGGAGAGGCTGGTCCCCAGAAAGGGACATCATGTTTGGTAGAGGGCCAACAAAAAAAGAGGAAGACTCGTGACAAGATGGATGGACACCATGAAAAAGAGGAAGGTGGTGACAATGGGCTTAAGTAGAGGAACAATAGTGAGACTGGCGCAAAACCTGTCAGGGTTTCCTTCTGTTGTGTGAGGGGTCCCTATGAGTCAGAACCCACTCCGTGGCAGCTCCCAACAACATGTGGTGGCTTGTGTGTTGCTGTGGTTCTCTAAGCTTGGTCACCAGTGTTTCTGGTATTGGCAGGTCACACCTAACAGACAGGTTTCTTTGGAGCTTGCAAACTAAGAATGACTAGGAAGAAAGGCCTGCCAGCCTCTGATGATGAACCAAGGAAGTCCTGATGGATGAAAACAGAAGATTGTCTGACACGGCGCTGGAAGAGGAGCCCTGTAGGTCACCAGGCATGAAAAATATTCCACAGCCACAACCATGAACTAGAGTAGGGGAGTGATCATGAAAGTGATGGTGGACCGGGTAATATTCCCTTTCATGAAACAGAGAACTGAAATGAGTTAGAATTGAATCAAGAAAAATTAAAAAAAAAACATTATCTTAGTAGCTTAGCAGCTCAACTGGGGGCCAAAGTGACTGATGGCGGTAGGATATAGACTAGATGAGACAACTCATGGGTAACAGGAAAAAGTTCCTTTGTGGGAATAAAATCATTCTCTGCCTTTCATGTGGTGACAGATTCAGAATCCCCAGATAAAAGAAAATTGCACACACTGCACACATGGATGCACACAGAGACATATGCATTCAGGGAAAATGGTCGAACTCTGAATAAAGCCTGTAGTCTAGCCAACAGGATCACATGTTGTTGTTGCTGTATGCGGTTGAGTCCATTCCCACTCACGGTGACCTTTACTCCATGCTGCGCCAAGCACACGGCCCTTACTACGTTTGTACTTATTGTTGCATCTACTGTGTCAACTCATTCTCTTGAGGGCCTTCCTCTCTTTCGCTGCCCTTCCACTTGACCAAGCAGTCTAACTTTCTCTAGGGACTGGTCCCTCCTGCTGGTACTGATACCTTGTGTCACTGGCGAGATGCAACCCGGCACCGATTCGCAGCTCCAACAGGTTTTCACAAGTCGGCTTTTCCGTTCGACTATTAAGCAAAGTTGCAAACACTGACCAGACTTTTCTTTTGTTTTTAGAACTTGGCTGTTCAAGTAGTGCAAAGGTTGAGCTTGGAGACATTCACCCATGGAGGTATTCGTGTTTTCCAAAGGAAGAGTGAAGTGTCCCATGCCAATTTCCTGGCTTTGCTATGGCAGCACAGTTACAGCCAACCCTATCAATAGGTGGAGCTGGAGGAAGGGCATAGGGAACCTCTCAAGTTTCTGTCAACTTCTAATAGGTCTGTATTTCAAGATACAGAGTTTAGAGGGGAGGAAAGGGTCATTTCAAAGCTATCATCTCAAGCCAGTGACATCTCAAGTCAGATTCTGTTAGCCACCGCGCAGTGGTTTGAAGAGCTGTAAGTCTCTCACTAACATGATGGATATTCTAGCACTGACTCTACGGCCAGCACATGCTATATATGGCCAACATTGTGGGGTTGAGATCTGGCCTCTGGACCTGGCTTCTCTCTCTCTTCGAAGCTGCCATTTCCATAATAAATGTGGTCTTTCAAGTGCAAGCAGGATGGCTATTTGGCATGTGAACACAGTCAAGAGTCAAAACTCTTGAAGCAAGAGTTTTCTTTACTAAGTTAACCAGTATACAAACTACCCCTGAGCTGTGACTGCTCCTTAATCAGCAGAGAGAAGAGCAAACCACTTTTCAGTCCAGCCCAGCTCAAGCCACCAAAAAAGGAGCAAAATGCATTGTTTCTTTTTCCATATTTGGAAAATAAATTATATTAGGGTGTCCTTCACCAGACTTTGAATGGGGGGAGTAACCTATAGTCACTTGTATCTAGATTAAAATTAGACCAAACCACTTCTGGATGACTATTAATATTAATCACTATGTATATATAAAAAATATCAGCATATAACAAATTAAGGCATCCTGGTGGTGCAGTGGTGAAAGGCCTTGGCTACCAACCAAAGAGTCAGTGGTTTGAATCTGCCATTTGCTCTGTGGGTGAAACATGTGGAAGTCTGCTTCCTTGAAGATGACACTCTTGGTAACCCTAAGGGGCAGTTTCTACTCTGTCTTACAGGACTAGTAGGATTGATGAGTAATGTGCTTAATGGTCTTTGAGTGTGACCTACAGGTAGGCATAGTATATATGTATAGAATTGGCATAACACATTACTACTTCAAATGTCGACCTGAAGGAAAACATATGGCCGAGGAATGAAATATTTGAAGCAATTTGGGAGCCTTCTATATGCTGAGGAACTTTGGGTCTTAGATAATGCGAGTGAATCCCCAAAATGACATGTTTATAATAATATTTGGTTCGTCAAGTCCCTTTCCCTAGCCCCGCAAAAGTATGACTCGCCCTTCTCTGCTCATCACCCTGCCAACAGATCACAGGGGACAGAGATTATCCCCATGGCCCGAACAAGAGATGGAGGAAGGGAAGAGCAAGAGGTCAGGGCACTCATTGTCCAGACCCACCTATATTCCTCCATCTTTTGCCATTGTTGTTTTCCCCTGGGGCACATTTCAGGATCTCCTTGGGTTTTACTGGTATGGGTCCTGCCCTGTGTTTAGTGGGGAATCAGTAGGAGTGGGGAACAGCACCCCCATGCCGCTGATGTTTCCAATAACCTCTCTACATTTCAGTCACAGTTCAAGGCTGAAAAGTCCTTCAGTTAAGCCTGCACATGACTTCTATTTCTGATTGCCAGATGTCTTTCTGGGCCTACTGGTTGCCATGTGTTTGACCAATCTATAGCGAAAGTGGGAGGATATTGACTCTCTTGTTTTGCTTTGAGAATAAACTGAAGACTGTGTTTTATTATTTTGCTCAGACCATCAAAATGACATCATCCTACTCAAGGGACTGTTGACAGTCATGTGGATAAATATTTATAAAAACAATGTTGTGTGTAACCATTTTCAGATTCTTCCAACAAACTCAACATTCCATTTCCTTACTTGCCTCTCTTGGTTCTGGGGCTCTCATTAAGCAGCACAGGCAAGTAAGGAACCCAGACCCACAGCTAGGTGTGCTGCCTCTGTTTACTGGCACCTCGTCTACCATGCAGAGTCCAGTGAATACAGAGCCAAGGTGATCGCCAAACCTGTACAGGGCTCTTGGCCATTTTATTTTGACCTGTATGGAATTAAATCCTCACATTGACCTGATAATTCACTCAGATTCAAAAATGGACCATTTAAAAATATTGTTCAAGTTTATTCATCAGAACTTTCTTTGCTGTTCCCATAGCAACTTCCCTCCCAAAGACACAACCCCATTTCCTATCTAACTTCATCTTTAAAGCCTAAGTTAGCGGATGTCCTAATGTGATCCATGATGCTCACCTTCCCGACACGATTGCTAAAAACAAATGGGTGCGTAAGCAAATGTGGTGAAGAAAACTGATGGTGTCTGGCTATCAAAAGAGATAACATCTGGGGTCTTAAAGGCTAGAGGGCAAACAAGTGGTCATCTAGCTCAGAACAACAAAGCCCACGTGGAAGAAGCACATCAGCCTGTGTGATCATGAAGTGTTGAAGGGATCAGGTGTCAGGGATCAAAGAACAAAAAAACTTATCAATATGAATGAGGGGTAGTGTGAAGTGGGGACTCAAAGTCCATCTATAGGCAACTGGGATATCTCCTTACAGAAGGATCACAGGGAGAAGATGAGCCAGTCAGGGTGCAGTGTCACAATGATGAAATATACAACTTTCCTCTAGTTCTTTAATGCTTCTGACCCCCACTTTCACTCCCCCACCCCCACTATCATGATCCCAATGCTACCTTACAAATCCAGCTAGAACAGAGGGTGTACACTGGTACAGATAGGAACTGGAAACGCAGGGAATCCAGGATAGGCGAACCTGTCAGGACCAGTGGAGAGAGTGGCGATACCGTGAGGTCAAATAGGAGGTGAGGTATAAAGGAGAGGGGCGGATAACAAAGATCTACATATAACCCTCTCCCTGGGTGATGGGCAACAGAAAAGTGGGTGAAGGGAGATATGACAAAATAATAATGATTCATAAATTATCAAGGGTTCATGAGGGATGAGAGCAGAGCAAGGGAAAATCGAGGAGCTGATATCAAGGGCTCTAGTAGAAAGCAAATGTTTTGAGAATGACGAGGGAAACAAATGTACAGATGTGCTTGACACAATGGATGGATGAAAGGACGGTGATAAGAGTTGTACAAGCCCCTAACAAAATGATTTTTAAAAATTCTTAAGGTGAAAAGAGTCCAAAAAATGTGTCAAATAAAGAAAAGAGGAAGAAAATTGTGGTGTAATTTCCTTCCTGAGGGTCAGGGCATCAGGGTATCAGTGGCAGTTAGTTTATGTCAACTCGCACCTGTGAGAAAGGGTAGGGGTGGAGTTCGACCTATCAATCTAGTCACAGCCTGATGCTGCGTTTTTGCTGTGTGTTCCTTGTTTTTTTTTTTAAGAGAAAATGGGAACTTCTTCCTCTTTTGCCCTCTGCCTGGAACTCTGTCTGCTTCCACTGGCAGCCTCATGTGGGCCCATCAACCTGGGGAGCTGTCAGTGCCCTGCCATGTTCCCCCCCCCAATCTTGAATCCATCAGACTCTGTACCCACCAGCCTGGGATCTCCCTGCTTCCTGCTTCAGCTTCCCACTTCACCTGTCTGCATCACATGAGTCTGCAGAGGGCCCCGGCTAGCATCAGATCCATGTACTTGAATTGAACTGGGCTGGACTGCCTTCCTGACATACAATTACTTCTTGATCTAAAGTTCTTTTGTGTGTGTGTGGGGGGGGGGGGTGTGTGTCACTGGTTTGGGTTCTCTAGATAACTCCGTGTTATATAGCATCTTTCAAGGAAACAGGAAGTGGTAGCACCCTTAGTAACAATGACCACTATGAGTAAACAAATTAGCCTTCTACTTTGTGTGTAACATCTTGGTACCAAGATCTCTAGGAACACAAAGATAACAGTGTGTGCCATATCAGGATTAGTAGTGTCCTGGCTGATTTATTTTAGTGGTCTTTCAATCTTGTATTCAAAGTCATCAATCCTTCGAAAATCATATTCAAACAGTGAATCGAAGAAGACAATATACATTCCCCACAAACCAAACTCACTGCCATCAAGTCGATTCTGACTGAAAGCAACCCTCCTAGGAAGAGAAGGACTGCTCCCTGAGGTTTACCAAGGCCCAACACTTAACCAACTGCATCAACGGGACTTCTTGGATGATACATTGCAAGATATTAAATTAATTGTAGATATAATGATGATCGCTTTAAGTGGGTTCCCTCATCATCATTAAGGAGCTCACCATCTACAAGAAGCGACATCGATTAACATTCATTCAATGTCAAGACACCAGCAGACCCACCTGACTGATGGGGACCTCATATGTGTTAGAGGGATACTGAGCTTCCTAGGGATTTCAGAGGCCGATTTCTTGAATAGTGTGTTAGTCCAGGTTGACTAGAGAAACAAATTCAGGGACATCCATATATGTATAAGAGAGGGCTTTCTATCATAGAGAATTGCATATTGATAAAACATCCCAGCCCAGTCCAGATCAAGTCCATAAGTCTGATATTGGTCCTTATGTCTAATACTAGTCTACAAATTCCTCTGCAGACTTATACAGCACATGCAATGAAGCCAAATGCAACAAGTTCACAGGCAGTAGAAATATCTCAACGCCTGCAACTTTCTCCACGTGGCTTCTCCACAGGAAGGTGAAGCCAAGAGAAAATGTGACCACCTCCAGGGAGGAAGAGAGGAAATTCCCAGAATCTTCATGAGAAGGTCATACCCACAAGGAGGCATCATCTGGCTGTGACCTGATTGACGGACTAGACTCCAGCCAAGTACTTATTTATCAGGTTGACATGAAAGTATGTGACTACCACAAATGGAAATCACCAGGCTTTTCTTCCAAGGTGCCTCTAGGTGGACTCAAATCTCTAACTTTTCCTTAACAGTCAAGCACATTAATCATTTCTGCTACACAGAGACTGCAGGAGTCAGTGACTACAGACCCAACGGTCCTTTGTCAGTGGCTGCGTAGATAGGAGAACACTCTAGGGTGTTTGGGAGGCTTATAACCCTGAAGAGCTTAAGAGAAGAGCTAAGGGGAGAGCTCTGTGCTGCCACTGACAAGGATGGCTTGTCTCTTGGTATCTTTTGCCTATCCCCAGAGCAAGGAGGTCTTGTTACAACCTTAAGGAGGAGTTGCTGGCTCCCAGCAGCAAGTACTCTAGCTCCTTACTTGTGTCCAGAGAAAATCTAATTACCAGGCAATGAAAGCTTTCCGAGAGTCCCTCAGGTTCCCACATGGAGACAATGAATTCTAACCTTAGATCTAGAACACACCAACCTGATGAATTGGTTTCCAGCTAAATTTGAATACCCTTTGAAGTGGAGTTGCCTCAGACTCAGAGAGATCCTGTGGTACAGAGGAGAGCTGCCCCCCATAGGGTTTTTCCAGGCTTGTCAATCTTTATGGAAGTAGACTGCCACATTTTTCTCTTGCGGATCAGAATGTGGGTTCAAACCATTGAGCTTTCAGTTAGCAATAGCAGTGTTTAACCACTGTGAGTCTCATGCAAATCCATTCACTTAGAACACAAAGTGACCCCGTAAAACAGTGCACCTGTCTCTGTGGGTTTCCAAAGTGCTGGCCTCGTCTCTGTCTCTTGAGAGACTGGTGGGTTCAAACCCCTGACATAGTAATCCGCTAAGTGCTAACAGTCTGAATCCACTGCTGTGGAGTCCTTCTCAGCTCATAGTGACTCTACACAGGGTTTCTGAGATTATCATTCTTTTTATGGGAGCAGACGGCTTCATCTTTCTTCCAGAGATCAGCTGGTGGGTTTGAACTGTCAACCTTCTGACCTAATAGCTCAATACCTCACTGAGCACACTACTAAGGCTCCTGAAATCTAAATACTAGTCCAGATTTAAGACAAAGTTATTCAATATTAATATAATACATCAAGGAGGCAGATAAAGTTGAGGGAGAAGATAGGATCAACCAAAAAAAAAAAAACCCAGGATTAAGGTGGAGTGTATAAACCAAGAGTAATCCAGGGTAATCCCACTCAGTAGGAAAAACGATGCTCAATTCTGTTCTTCACATCAAGACAAGGTAAGTCACATGTTGTTAAAGCATCTTTGAAAAAAAGATGAAGAATTTAGGGCTTTTTGAGAGTGTCATACAAAGCCATTCTCAAAATCCTCAAAGATGGTACTGGTCAAAAAAATGACATGATGACATGACATTGTGCTTGTGTCTAAAACCACAGGCCTGACTAGACAAGAGCAGGCATGAATCAGAATGTGAATGATGGACCCGACTATTATTAGCAGGTCGATACTGGTGTCCCAATTGTAGCCGTTGCTCCCTGGCACTGTCGGTGGTCATCAGAGAAACTGTGAGCACAGAACTGCGCAGCATATGTGGCCTGCTATGGCTGGTCCATTTCTCAGGACACTTGACACAACTCTACTGTTTTCAGGTCCATGCACAGTGTAAAAAGAAGAGACAGAGACTTCTTCAAAGATGAAGGTGTTCTCCCCTACAGCAAAGTCAACCTCCGCATGGGCTCACTCTTGGGAGGGTATCCTGTGCCTTGAAGGATTAGACACATCCCTACCGCCTGCGTTTCAATCACGCCCTGGCTCACGTCCCATCTGTGACAACCAAAAATGTTCCCTGGTATTGCCAAATGTAACCTGGTTGAAACCATTCACAAATGGATAGTGAGGGACATCTGTCAGCTTCAAAATGAATGCCAGGAGCTCTCTGGCCAGGTGGGCTTCAGCAAAGCCCCTCCCCACCCCGTGTCCAGCCCGCTGGACTGCCTCACCTTCTCAGGGTCCAGTCTGCTGGACTGCACTCTCAGCTGGAGCCCTCGGCTTCCTGGAGCCAAGCAAGCAGAATGTGGAACACAGGGAAAATCGAGGGTTTCCACGCATGACCAGCATCTGAATGACTTCCTGGGCTTTTTCTTTTTAAAAAACCACTTGGTATTGTGAATTCTGGGTGGGTTTCCTGAGCAGATCCCCAGTCTTACTTTCAGAAACCCATACATGTTTTGGTTCGGCAACTCCATCACAATCTTGTCACCATACTATCACGTATCCGCATCTCTCCCTGGGTTTCCTATTTCCATCCCCCCTTCTTCCCTAAGCTTCAGCGCGTTGTCATTGGGTCAATGCTGTTCTTCTGACCTTAAATGGTGACTTGATCCAGATCAGAAGGGTGACTAAGGGTCAGCCTCGAAGAACCTGCCTGTGTCCCCTTTTCAACCATGAAGCTGGGTATTTTATGATTTTGAGTTCTGTACCACATTTTTCTTCCACTCCTCCCAGACCCTTCTAATGTGAATCCTATTCCAGTCACAATGTCAAGTCCTATCTGTGGAGAAATCTCATTGAGTCAAACCTGGGTCAAGCCCTGAAGCCAATCCATTGTCCAGTCTATCAGCCCTCAACTTACCCCCATTATAAACTGATACAAGTGTGGAGACACGTGGCCAAACTTTGGCCAAAACACCCAGCCAGCCAGAGTCGTCTCCCTTCAAACAGGCATGCACGACAAAGCAGAGGTTCTGGGGAAATGGGGAAATCTTCAAGGAGATGGAATGACACAGTGGTTGCAACATGACAATGACACTAAGGATGGTTCGGGAGCCAGCAGGGTTGCATTCTGTCATGCGTGGGATCATTATGAGTAGGCACTGGAGTGTTCTCTAGCCATTGAGACAAGGTGGGAGAATGGTAAATGGATCCAGGCTCTGAAGAGACCTGGCATCCCAGTAGGGGGCCACGGGCAAACAATAAATAGGTGATATAATCAGAAGCAGGATGTACACAAGTGAGGTAGCAGTCACTGGGAAATAAAAGATGTTACCTTTGGAGAATGAAGTCAGGGAAGGGGATGTTCTTTTAGCCCTCAGATGGATGAAAAGAAATCAGCCACACAAAGAACATGCCGGGGCTGAAGGCACAGCTAGTACAAAGGCCTTGGACATGAAAGCGCTGTTCCTGTGGGAGGCAGAGCAAGTCCACTCTTGTGCCTGAGCAGCGGCAGGTGGGGAGGGGGGTATGAGTCCACCAGGATCATGCAGGGAACCTTTGCAAGGCCAAGGTCACAGAAGGAGATGCCAGTTGAAGTGGAATGAAAAGCTATGGCAGACTTCAGGAACAGCAATATCACGATGCCATCTTCTTGCAAAAAGATGGCCCTGTCACAGGTAAGGCTGAGGCTGTCCTATGCCCTGGTGATGACAATGGTTGGTAGTGCTCCCTATTCAATGAGGCTAATGGAGACAGAGAGAGAGGACCGATGCACAAAGTGCTATAAAACAGATTATTTCAGGGACTCCATGGGAGGCATTTGGGAAAGGAAGGAAAACAGGCTTTCCCGAGATGTTCCAGTTGGGCCAACACCCAGAACGACCAGGGGAATGGTTTCCTGAGATGAGCAGGACCAGAAGACACACAGAGGAGGGGCAAGTGAAGACTCAAACAATGAAGAGTGCAAATGACTCAACAATAGAACCACAGTCAAGTTGAGTCAAGGGCAAATGGACCATATTATCACAATGTTAGAAAGATGATGGGGGGGAATAAAAAGACTTTATAGCCAAATAGGACTTGAATCTGTTTTCACCCAATTGATAAATAGTTCTCCTGTGTCAGACCCAAATCACTGATGAATCCAATGATTTATTGAGGAAGAGTGATGCTTTACAAGTGGTCCAAATGATGGCAGATATGGCTTCCAACAGGATGATGGGAAGGGCAGGGGGTTCCTGATCCAAAAGGTCACCTCCAGAAAGGCTGAGGTATGAAGAGCAGGAGGTTGGGCTAGGGTGACAATGAAGACAGCCAAGATTAATAGGGCTGGTATTGATGAGGATTTGGTCATTTATGAGGAGACAAACAACTAGCAAATGGAGTGATATAAAATGGCTTTTGATGCAAGTAAATTCCAGACTGTGCCACAGGTCAGCCTAAGTCATGTTGAATTTCTTAAGAGGTCCACAGTGGCAGCACTGATGGACCAAAACAGATTTGTGTCATCAGTGCCCAGTTCTGGGCCTCTTCTGAATGGTTTAAGAGTATCCTGTCACCAGATTGACTTCCATATTTTGTGGACAACTGAATTCAGAGACTTTGGAAAACATACACACACCCATACACACATATTCATAGATAGCATAAATAGAAACTTTTCCATAACACACACACTATTCTGGGGAGTGAGTGGCTTAATTCCTCTGGGGGGGGGTTCCTTGGGAAAGGGTTCAGTGGAGGGGTGGTGCAGTCAGTGCCTGACTATGAGGCTGTGGTCAAAAGCACAGATGGCAGAATGACTACAGCAAACAGGAAGTGAGGTCAGCAGCTGCACTCAGAAGTAGGCTGAGAGAGGGAAATGGGCAGCTTGGGGCCTCCCATTCTATATTCTCATATATTAGATTTCTGCAATCACTCCACAAGTATTGACTGAGCACTTACCATGCTCCTCAGATCCCTGGGTGATGTTAACCAATCCTAAATATGTTCAGGTTCTGTCAGGGTGCAGTGTAGCAATGATGAAACATACAACTTTCCTCTAGTTCTGTAATGCTTCCTCCACTCAACCCCCACTATTATGATTGCAATTTTACCTTACAAATCAGGCTAGGCCAGAGGATGTACACTGGTACAAACAGGAACTGGAAATATGGGGACTCCAGGGCAGATGATCCCTTCGGAACCAGTGGTGGGAGTGGCGATACCAGGAGGGTGGAGGGAAGGTGGGGTTGAAAGGGGGAACCGATTACAAGGATCTATACATAACCTCCTTCCTGTGGGATGGACAACAGAAAAGTGGGTGAAGGGAGATGTTGGACAATGTAAGATATGTCAAAACAATAAAAAATTATAACTTATCAAGGGTTCTTGAGGTATGGGGGGCATGGAGCGATGGGCAAAATGAGGACTTGATACCAAGGGCTCAAATAGAAAACAAATATTTTGAGAATGATGATGGCAACAACTGTACAAATGTGCTTTACATAATGGAAGGATATATGGATTGTGAAAAGAGTTGAATGAGCCCCCAATAAAATTAATTTTAAAAGAAAATAAATAAAAGCACTTGTCAAAGAAAAAAAAATGTTCAGCTGCTAACCAAAAGGTTGGAGGTTTGAGTCCATCTAGAGGCAACTTAAATGAAAGGCCTGGTATCTGAGACAGCATTCTCTAGAGAGCAAAGAGAGTGAAGTTTATATGTATAGACCTACAGAGAGGCTTATCTTAAGGAATGGGTCACACAGCTATAGAAGCTAAAAAAATCCAAGTTCCAGGGACTAGATGTTAATCTGGAGGCTTCTCCGGGCCCCTATAGTTGCAGGGCCTGAAAAATTAAAGATAGCCATGTCGGAGCACAAGCTACCAAGAATGCTCATGATTGACAAGCAACATGGCAGGCTGCTGGTTGAAGTCTGAGGATTTCAAGGTCAAATGATGAGCCAGATGCAGGATGTTGACCAAGCCAAGGTGACACATGACCTTAAAATGCACACCTAGTGATCTACTTACCAAGTATCAGCCACTGAACACCCAGCAGAACACAGTTTTGCTCTGACACCCAGGAGGTCACCATGAGTCCGGATCAAGTAGGCAAAAATTTGGGATAACAATGGAATCCACAAAGAACTGTGGTGATGCTGTGGTTGAGTAAAGACTTGGCTGCCAAGCACCATGTCAGTGGCAAGAACCTACCAGCCACTCTCCAGGAGATAGCTACTTTATTCTATAAAGCGTACAGCTTTGCAAACACTAAGGAGTCATTCTCCTCTACCCTATATGGTTGTTATGAGTAGAAATTAAATCAACAATAACTGATATGGGTTTCATTTGTGTTATTCAACTAAAGAGTCCTGGTGCAGTGCTTTAGGGTTTGGCTGCTAACCAAAAGATCTGATGCTTAAACTCTTCAGCTGCTCCAAGGGAGAATGCTCCAACAGTCTGCTTCCATCAAGGTTCCAGTCTTGGGTACTCTCTCAAGCAATGTGACTCTATCATACAAGGCTTTGGGGAGTCTGAATTTTTTTTTTGGCATCACTGCTCTCCGGTGGTGGGAGTAGGAGGCCCAGCCCCACTGCTGGAATTGAACCTGCGTCCCAGTGGGCCGCAGTCCCGCGCACAACCACTACGCCACCGGGGCTCAGCCCGGGGAGTGTCAATTGATTCCACAGAAACAGGTTTTCAGGGTGGTACAGACTGCGACTGCCCCCCCACCCCCACTGGCTTCTAATGGAAAGATTAGGCATTCGAGTTCATTTAGAGGTGCAGAATGACTGCACATGCCAAGGCAACAAAGAGCCAAGTGTCTTGTCTTTGTGAAGCTTCTATTCTTAGAGAAAGTGTGTGTGAAAACACCCATAAATCCCTGTGGTAAACTAAAGCATGATGGGGGTGCTAAGCATGAGGGAAAGGGCTTAACCTTATTAGGGATCCAGTGAAGGCAAGGCAAGAACCTGGGCAAGACTGGCTGGGGTATGGGTGGAAAGATGGTAGAGAAGGTGAGTGGTCATGGGAGGTCTCACTCAGAAGTTGATATTAGAACAAAGATTTGAAAGAAGCCAGGAAAAGAGCCATGAAAGACTATCTGGAGGAAGAGCATTTCCTGGCAGAGAAAGGGAATGGTTAAGCACCAAAGCCAGGAGGACATCAGAGAGGCCAGATGCCTACAGAAGAGAGAGATGGGCAGGGGGAGAAGAGGATACCTGAGATTAGAGAGGGGCCGGGATGGTATGGCTTCCAAGGTACTGGGGTATTGAATGAAGGAAAAGATGGCACCCAATGAAGTTGAAGAGCTCAGCAGAGTCCAGTCATGAAGGATCTCACCCCAGACCATAGTAGGTTGTTGTTAGCAAGAGAGAGAAAGTGTCATATACAGAGGTCTGAGAGATCATACTGGGTGCATGTTAGAGTATAGACTCCATAGGACTGACTTAAGGTAAAGAATCCATTCCTGTCACTTTGTAAGCACACCTCAGTGAACATGCCTGTAGATTTATCTGAGCTGGAGACACCATGAAACTCTCTACTTCTTCCTATTGCTATAGACAAGAGATAAAACATAATGATATAATTCCAGGGAGTCGTTTTGAACAAATGATATTTCATCAGATGCCCCAAAATGCTTCCAATAATTTATTAGAGAGCTGAGACTCAATGCAGTAAATCTGCCTAAGAAGTTGCTGGACTTAATCACGTGGGCTGTCATGAAAGAGGGCCTATGGTACATGCTCGTGGAGGGCAGTCAAAGTCTGTAATATTTGGGTTGTGGCTAATGAAGGGAAGTATATGAAGCCTTTGGAGAAAGGCAGTTTACCTTTGGAGAAAGGCAGTTTAAAATAAGTCTTTAACCCAAGCCCAGTCACCTGACACGGCAGGGTCATCTCACATGCACTTCTAATTGCAGGAGGAGGCTGCTAAAGCTGTGACCATTGAAATTGGGGTGACAAACTGCTACACCCCCAACATGTGTGCTGAGTTCAAGGTCAACAGCCTCTCTCTGAAATTCAGTGTATTTATTCACTGAATAGTGCATGTAATACCTAAAGCATTTACTATATTTTCTTTTTCTTCTTCACATCTCCTTATTATAGACCCACAGTTCCATCATCCTAGAACCATGTGTGTACATCAGATAGACCACCAAGTCTCAACTGGAGGTGGCTGTGTCCCCAGAGGACATACAGCAATGACTGGAGGCCATTGTGGTTGTCACAGTTGGAGGTGGGAGTCTGCTAGGGGTATCTAGGGATGGTGCCGGGCATAGTACACTGCACAGACCAGGTCGTCCTTCCCACCTCACCCTCAAATGAACTGTTGGGCTCAAACTGTCAACTTTGCCAAGGTTAAAAAGCACTGAAATCAACATAAAGATGCGGCATTGAATTTAATGAATGTTTAAAAATAAGCTTTGTCTCTATACCAACTAAATGAAAAAGTGATTCGGCTGTGCAGTTCCATAAGATGGATGGTACTGTTGACAGCACTGAAGGTCCCCCATTTGCTTGCTGGGTTATTAGCATGAAAAATGATTTAGCAGGAAGGAAAATCTGGTGTGTCTACCTCAATGATCTCCATGACTCAGGCAAGTACTGCAAGCTCAAGGCCCTGGGCAAAGTTCTCCATTTTGTCACCACACCAGGGCCACCTAGAGCTTGCTTTCTTCCACCACAAAAAAAGATACCTGTCAACCTCGCCCATCCAAAGCAATGGAGGATGAGCTTGACAGCCATTGTGTAAGTGCTCTAAGTCGAGAACAGTGTTCTCATCTGCAGTTTCTCTGGAAGTTCTATGAGAATGTCCTTATTTCAATCACATCATCCTTGGACCCCCCCCCCCCCCCCATTCCACCATTGCCTCCATATTCCTTACAGTCCATGTCTGGCCGTTCAATGCCTTGAGCATCTTCCCAATCTGTCCATTGTCCCCACCCCTCTGCCTCCCTAGTTCCAGTCAGTTTCTCCCTGGACTTTTTCAAATACCAAGAAGTAGCCAGAGTGTGCCCCCTGCCCCTAAAATTCATCACGCAACCAGAGCAGATTTTTCAATATGCACACCTGGTCAGTTCTCCTAAAGGTGTTAATAAGGACACCCAGTTGGAAAAGATTGGGTCACTAAATTGCATGGGTCTTACTCTACTGAAGGTCAGGAGACCCTGAGCAAGGAAGCTCCTGAGAAAAAAATGGCTGCTAATACACAGTTTTGTCATGATGAAAGCAGAAGCGAGTTGTGCTCCACTTTGAAAAAGAGGATACCCGGTAATAGAAATGCAGAATGTTCTCAGTGACATACGTGTGTGTGGTTCTCTCTCTGTACCCATTATGATCATTTAAAAGCATCGCGAATTGCTTGTGAAATGCACAGAAGGTGAGCCATGAACTCCTTGTAGCTGCAGTCCCACCTTGGAAAAGTGGGAAAAGCATTGAGGGTGAGCACAAGCAACTCTTCCCCTGGATTATATTTCAGAGGTCCCCAGAGAGGCTATGGACAAAAGGACTGTGATTTTTTTCTCCACAAAGACAAACCTCCAATCCCCAAAACCACAGCACAATGCAGCTTTGGGCAAAACCATGTTGAGGACTATTTGTTCTGAAGGACCAAACAAGCTTCTGGAATCATCTAAAGCCCCAGTGGGAGAAGTAGACCCAGAGGGCAGCATTAGAATAGCAATTAAGCAATTGAAGGTTATATTAATATGAAAAGCAATGGGTCACACATAATAAAGAACATTCTTTGGACGAGTGAAGGATATGAGCTGGTGAATGCGGGTGCTTAATTTATCATGCTAAAGTCTGCATGGGAAACTTGGGAGTCTGAGAGTGATTTCTTCCAACTGGAGAGCCCAACAAATTCTCTATGGAATTTTTCTTTTTATAGTCTTAGATCAATATATATATGTGTGTATATAAAATCAATATACATATTATCATATATATAGATTTATAAATGTGTACACACAGTGATCTCTGCTGAAATAAGGGACAAATTGGCAAATCTTGTGACCAAGCTCAAGAAGTGTCATCACCATGGGCTGACTCTGGATTTATGATTTGAGGAGAATGAGACGGACCGATAATTTTGTACGAATGTTTCCTGATGCATTGGGCAGATTTGCAGTAATTGAGGCCATGGCCTTTTTGGTTATATGCACTAAGACTCAAATTTCTTAATTGTGTAAATGAGGAGTCTCTTCTCACCCTTCCCCCGCCACCCTTGGAAATGGCTAAAGGAGCCCTGGGATCCCTAACCAGAGGGACGAAAGGCAGAGCCTTTGAAATCCAGGCAAGGCTGAGCCACTGTGAGGGGTGGGGGTGCCTAACCCTTACAAAAGAGAGCTCGTTTTGTGCAAAGAAACTGGGCTAAAATGACTTATCCCTCATTCCTCTTTAAAAAGCCAAGTCTACACACACACACACACACACACACACACACGACAAGCCCCGGTAACTTCCAAGTAATTCATTTGGCATTTCAAGGCAGCAACTGTGGTCAAACTCAGAGAAAACCCTGTCAGGAGTTCCTAGATGGTTCGCCTGGAAAGGGACTTACAGTATTTGCTATTTCAAGTGCTCCTTTTTCCAGCGGAGAAGAGAGGGAAGCGGAAAAGGTGCTTGGTTTTGCCCCTCAGCCGTTGTGAGCCTGGAGCAGCTGGACAGTCCTGGAAACCAGCTAGCATGGCTCCTTTGGGCGAGGGAGGGAATAAGGTTTGGAGGACACGCATTGCCGATTAGTAAAGGTGACAATTCTCCTCTTAACTTTCTACATGCTGCGCTCCAATTTCTTTCTTTTTTTCCTTCTTTCTCCTTGTTCAAATTCAGCCTGGTGGGTTCTTTTCTCAACAGTGAAAATCGCATCAAGGAAAATACAATGAGTAAATGGTAGAAAATCTGCCAAGGTCCCATCTCCAAAGGCCACAGCCAGGGGAAAATGAATGCCCCAGCCAGGGAGCTCCGAGGGCTGCCTGCCTTTCTAAGGGCTTGCACCACGGACTTGCACAAGCAGCTGTTTCACTAATTGCTTTTTTTTTTGCCTTCTTTCTGTTTGTTAATCTCAATCGAACATCTAGCGTTGCTTGATCACAAACTCTGAAATCTTGGGGGGCAACCCCGGAAACAGTGTCTGCTGTGCTCCCTGAGGTGTGCCAGTGCCCAGCATGGAACAGGGCTCCCAAAATTATTTACAGAGGGAGTGCAGTGCTGATGGGGAGGAGGGAGGCTGTAGTTTCTCCCAATAGGAACTCAGAGGGAGAAGTGCACCCCAAGCTGGGAGCAACACTGCACCCCACTGAGGTCTACGGCAACCCTCAACCCTCGGTCCTGTCTCTGCCCACTTCGATTTCCGTCCTTGTGGGGTGTTTAACCAGAAGCTGAATGGGGTGGCCTGAGCCCTGCCTGGGGCTCAGAACTCTCTGGGCCCGGGGCGGTGACCACAATAGAAGCGCCACAGCAGGTGGCACTCAGGTGGAGCACACGGTGCGCCACCAACACCACCCTCACCCCCACAACCACCACCAACACCTAGGACCTCGGAGGAGCCACGGGGGGCCCCTCACCCCTCCAGTCAGTGGCGCCCCCTGTTGCCCGTGCGCGTGCCGCGAGACTCACCGCATAGTGCAGCTGTGGCTTCTGGCGGCGCACAGGGTCCCCCATGTCGCTGCCTGGGAGGAGTAGCTTGCGGTCTGGGCACCAGTCACAAGCCCCTTACTCCACCGCCATCCCGGGCTTGAGGGACTGTAGCTGCTCCGAGTCGCGAAGCGCCTGCCTCGCTCTGGGCGCCCGCGTCCCACCGCGGAGCCGCCGGGGACCAGGGACCGGGGCGCGGGGGCGGACGCGGGGGAGGAGGAGGGCGCTGCGAGTCAGCGCGAGGGGCGGCGTTTCTGCCTTCCGCCTCGGACTGCCCCTGGCGCCGCCAACTGTTGGGGACAGCAGCTCCCAAGCGGTCACGACAGGTGTAGGCGGGTCTGCCTGTGCTCCAACTCCTGCCACCAGCCCAGCTCGGCGGGCTCCCCGGGACCAGGCGAGCGGAGATCCACACCCGGGGCTGCTGGCGTCTCGCCACGGGCTGAAGCTCCGCGAGCCGGAGCTCCCTGGAGAGAGACTTTTCCCCAACTTTGAGCGCGTAGGAGCCGGTCGGCAGGGAGGCGGGTCTCGGTGTCCTTTCAGGGAGTCTCCCTGGCAGGGACCTTGGGGAGGGCTGCTGGGTGGGGCGGGCGGAAGGGAGGGAGCCCAGCTGGACACTGGCCTGGGAAGACTAGGTCCCCAGTGCTCACAGGACCTGCACGCATGATGGAGGAGCTCCGGGAAAGGAGGGCTGGTCTCAGAGATGGGCTCCTCCGTGGGTACTGGGTCCCAGGGAGTGCGCAGCTCTATGCCTTTGCTTGTGGGCGCAAATCTTGAAAAAGATGATGCGAGATGAGATGTGAGCACAGCAGCCAGGAGGCGCACGAAGTGCAAGCACAGCCACAGAAATCAAATCTTTTCGCACCTACCGAGCTCCTAAGTGACCTCAAACTGAGCCCCTTCAGAGCCCCCTCTGAAGCCCAAGAGGACACCTCCAACCTACACCCCCGCAACATGTGCACTCACTTTGCGACAGGGCAGTAGCGAATGTTCCTATGCCAACCTGGGCCAGCCAGAGGTAAATACTTTGCAACCTCCCCAGCCCACCCCATCCAGAGCCAGAGCCTGAGGCCCAAGCAGGAAGTCCAGATGGCCGTGGAGTGACATTAAACTGTGGCCCCCATGGTCTAGCACTTACCGTTTCCGTGGGTGCACCAGTCACTGCAAACATAAACATAAGCCCCCAAACCTAACTCTTATCAACCCTACAGGGCAGGGGGTACCTGCCCCAAGACGAACTCTTTCCGAAAGTAGGAAGCGCAGCTTTCGTGAGTGGCTGCGGGTGGTTTCCAACTACTGGTCTTTTGGATCGCAGCCCAATGCATAACCACTAGCCCCCAGGCTCCTTCCCAACACCCACTAGCATGTGTTCTTTACAAAACACTTCGGTGGTGGAATAATTTGGAAGAGAATATCAATAAGGATTGCACAGCATGAAGGGTATAATCACTAGCCCTGAGGGATACATGGTAGAAGTTGTGGAATTGGACAACATTTTGTTGTATACATTTTTGCAACAATTAAGAAATTACACTGATAAACGAGTACAAGGAAGACCACTTTCTAAATGGATTGTGGTAATGATGGCACACCTCTTCTTGATAGGATTCAACTAGTCAAGTGTGTGCCATAAGGGTGAAGTGCCAATAAAATGCCGGTGAAAAAAAGCATATAAATAAAAACACTTGGCAAGTGGACCAACTGTCCCATGATGGTTAATAACACTGATTCTGACTTATGACCCAATAACTCCACACCTAGATACCGAGAGTGAGGAGGAACCAGGAGGTTCCTTGCACCCTAAGGCATCGTCACTCCACACAGTGGATGAGGGGGAGCCCGACTGTGATCATCCACTCAGGAGTGCAAAGCCAAAGACTGCAGAGGGTGACTGACAGGGCTGCAGATGCAAGGGGACCTTCCAACTTGTGGGAGGATCTGTCTCTTGAACAGGGCAATGCCGCCTCAGGTATGTTGTCAGTTGCCATCAAGGCTATGGGGACTCATGGTGACATCATGTGCACAGAGCAAAGCAGTGACTGCAGCCTTCCAGAAGCAGATCACAGGAGCTCGCCTCCTGTCCTGAGGCCCTTTGGTGCAGGCTTGAACCTCCAACCTTTTAATAAGTAGTACACTTAACCATTTGTGCCTCCATAGATCATTATATTCAGAATATTCGAATATTCTAAGGTAGAATCCAGGTAGCAATCGTGGCCAGATGGTATACCTTTCAGAGAAGGCAGCCAGGGCAGGTGAGGGAGGTTCACGTGTGCTTAATGAGATGGCATGACCCTAACTGGTGGCAATGCAGGAAGTGGCCATTTGTGATTCTTCCTTACGTCTGCCAGTAAATCCCCTACCTGGAAACCTGTCCACCTTCTACCCCCAGAAACTTTGTTTTTAAATACATTCCAACAATACAAAGTGAGATTCTGGGTTGAAAACTTCTTCAATTTGGTTCCTTCATTGATACCCGTGAGTAAGTCAGTGTCACACTAAAACAAGGTCAGCTTAGATTTTGTTTGTGTTCTGCCTGTGAAAAATATATTAAAGCCATCAAACAGCATTATCTTTGGCCAAAAATAATCCCTTGCTCCCAAAGCATATACTTACATTTTAGGAAGGACTTCTGCCTTGTAGCATTCTTTTGGACAAGTTTTCATTGCTAGGTCAGAGTAAAATTTTAAAGTGCAATAGGAGTGTGTTGCTGTGTTTACAAGTTTTTTGTTGTGTGAATAAATCATCAGTCCTGGCTAGCAGTTCTTAAACTGAATGCAGTGTATCACCGAGCCCTCCAATTCTCAGTCCGCTTGTTCAAGGCTCAAGCAGGGACATGGAAAATTATGCTGACCTCTCCACAGTCTATTAATTCTTCCGTAGTCTGAATCCCCCACCCACTTTCCCTTGAACTAGATATTAGTCTTTGTGGGAATAGAAATTTCTGGTTGGCACATCCATCTCTACTTCCAAGGACCTTTCTCACATTATTCCTTTAGTTATTTGGGGAATATTTAGAGGTGAATATTTCTTCCAAGTGACTCTTTAATACATGTTGAATAAATTAATAGAATTTGGGATTAATGTCCCTATTAAATTGTTATAATGGAATATAAGTACCTATGCTGTGCAGTTAATGTTAAACATCTATTCAACTACATATTAATGTACCACTACCATCGAGTAGCATATAACCCAAAGCTCCGACATGGCAAGAGGCTTCTAAATTCAAGTATGCCATCCAGAGGCCATGGGGGAGGCTTAGAGGGCCCCCAAGGAACCCAGTTTGCTAGTGAAAAGTATAATTAGCTAATGTTCCCTTTAGGTTAATCTTTTCCTTCTCTTTTTTTTCTAATGCTCAGGTGATTACGCATTGGCTGCTAACCATAAGAGCAGTAATTCAAAACGACCAGCCACTCCTCAAGAGGAAAAAGTGAGGCTTCCTACTCTTGTAAAGCGGTACTGTCTCAGAAACCCACATGGGCAGCTCTGCCCTGTCCGACAGGGTTGATATGAGTCCGAATGGCAATACGAAGGAGTCTGAAGTTTATCGTTTTCCCCCAATCAATCACGCATACCTCACTGCTATGGAGTGTATTCTGACTCACGATGACCATACACCAGATTTTCAAAACTGTAAATATTTGTGGGGACAGATAACCTCATCTTCCTCCTGAGGAGATTCTGGTGGGTTTGAACTGCCACCATTGCCGTAAGCCATCTGACACCGAATGGACCCACCTACCAGGACTCCTTTTCACCCCCCCCCCCAGGAGAGAGATCTCAAAAATAATCTCAGTTCGCTGCTGCACTAGCAGCACTTTGAAGAGAAAATAATTTTAAAAGCCAAACCTACCAGACCAATAGAGAATAGAGGAATCCCTGAGTCTATCGCTGTCAAGGTCCTTTGACCTTGGCCTGGCAAGTTACTCCTGGAGGTCAGGTCACCTTTTAGCCGCAATACTACATTGCCTTCTAAAACAAACCGACACCACCTGTGAGTAGTCAGTTCCCTGAAACCATCCAATTCTGAAGACCCAACAGTCATCTTTTACCCAAAAGCCAAGACAAGAAGGCAAAGCGGGGACCAGGAATAAAAATTAACAGAGACATAATGGCGAGAATGGAAGTAAGGAGACAGTCTTGCAGTGGGAACCAATGAATGTCAAGGAGCCATTTGTATAAAAGGTGTACATCTGCTTGGTACACACCTGAAACACAAGATGATTTTTTAAAAAGAGGATTTTTAAAAACTAGACATCCAATATGCCGCTTAATGACTTTGCCAAAACCAAGGATGAGCTGGTCTCACCTACGTTGTGCTTCAATGGCCGGCACATCACAGATTCTGCATTGTTTTGTTCTGTTTCTTTTAAAAATATACTTTATACATGGGAAGTTTCTGGGCACCCCAATTTAAGCAAGTCTATCAGCGTGGTTTTTCCCAATAGTCCAAACTTATTCATCACACGATCACACACGTCACAGCCTGCATTCTAGGGTCAACCTAACTTCTATCTGTATTGGGAAGTCACACATTCTGAGGTATGCCTGCATCCATCTTCACACCACTGAGGACAATAAAGAGAATGTCACTAATGCTCTCAAGATGTCCAGCTCCCTCGGCTACATTCTCACCCTGTCCCTCTCCTAGTGGCAGAAATGGTCTTATCAGCTATGGGGTTCACTTCTCCACTTCCCTTTTAGAGCAGGACTTCTCAGTCCAGGCCCTGGGGACATTTGGGAAAGGATAACTCTTTGGGGGTGGCCATTCATTTCTTTCTGGGACAGCAATGTCTGGACTCTCTGAACCCATCCGAATTGTCTCCAGGCATTATCAAAAGCCTCTTTCGGGGCAAATTCACCCTTGACTGAGAACCACTTGTTCTGAGGAAGGTTGCCAGGCATAAACAATAGAATTTAGTGTTGCCTGTCATCGAACTTTATAGAACCATGTGCTTGTTAATACAGCTGACTTTTCTTGGAAAACTCGTGGTTTTACAAGCTCCCCCATGCCACTGCTGTAGGGAATAGGTGGTTTCTCTCTTCCATCACATCTCAGAATCCTTTTTGATGCTACTCCCATGCCCCACTCCCCGACTTAGATTTCCACCACTGATGGGCATTTTCTGTGTTCTTTGCAGTTCGGGACTCCTGCAAGCCATACTGCTTGCACGTCCTTATCCTATTGCTTTGTGAACGTGTGCACATGTTTTTATAGGGTGCAAATCTATAAATAGACTTCTGGGTCATGGGCATGCAAAACATATCTTCAACTCCACTGGACAATGCCAAACGGTTTTCCAAGGCGATGGTACCAATTAGAAGCTTTATTTACACTACAGTCTAAATAAATGGAGCCGAGTTTATATAAAGACTAAACTTAGTTTCGAGTTGTCCCTCATGGCGGCCCCCACCCCCCAAGGGACTCCAAAGAAGGAACCAAGGAAATAAAACCTCAAGGAGGAGACTTGGGGGAGCAGCTGAGGTTCGCCTTGTCCAAAATCACCTCTCTTTTACAAGTGAAGAAGGAAATCCCACCTCCCAGCTATGCCAGAGCCCTGAGAGCTGAAATGTCACCGTCATTTCCACCCACCCATGCCGACCACAGTGATGGATACAAAGGGTGTGCTTTGGTAGAGAAGATTTAGTATCTGGAAAACTTCCTCACAGGGGTGGGGGGATGTTCGCGCACTAATTCTTCCATGGGTGCTACCGATGTAATGGTCACCCCATTGCCTAGCTTCACGGGCTCCCTGTCAGCCAATCCTCAGTGACGGGAGAGCCTTGATAAGGATATACAGAAATATGGGGCACGAGGAGGCGGGAAGGAATGTCAGAAAGGGAATATTCATTTTGAAAAAAGACCCAGACCAAAGACAAGCAAACCAGGGTGTCCAGTTGGTGCCCCACACAGGACAGACAGAGGAGAGAGAGAATAACAATAGGCCATAGCCTACTGTTGCCCTGGGCCTCGGGTCCTACTACAAAGCATATTGCAAAATTTTCTGTCCACTGGGGGCCTTGCATGCTATCAATGATAAGAGTTAGAAAACTGGTGCTTGGAATCTACCCAGAGGTGCCTTGGACGATTTTCCTGTCTGTCTGTTCCTCTAATTCTGAGAAAGCAACCATGGAAAGCCCTACAGAGTCCAGCTTCACTATGGTCCACACGCGAGCTCACCGGGAGTTGGAATCAACTTAAGAGTAACTGGACTGAATGGAGCTTGGGATCCATTGACCAGCGACGTAGACCAATGGTTAGCATCAGTCTGATTTGGACCATCAGTTGGTCTTCCTAGCATTTCACTCTTTTCATGTTTACTTCTGCTCTGTGTTAGGAAGGCAGGGAGGGGCTCTTAAAATGCATGTAGGGAGAGATGATTCTAAAATCAACTTTCTATTCCAGAATCTTTTGGCAAAAGAGAGAAAAAGAGAGAGGGTGTTCCACCAAAAATCTAATGCTAATAAAAATTCTAAAATTACAAAAAAGGAGAGGCCACAACCCCTCCAGTTAGGACTTTGAAGCAGAAAAGTCTGAGAATCGAGAAGTGCTTTTTCCTGATATCCATAAGCTCACATTAATTATTTACCGTTCTCTTGCTAATGACAATTTCCTCTCTGCTGCTTGATGTTTCAAGCATCCAAACTGGGCAACATGCTGTGCTGCGATGATCAGAAATAATGATGGTTGTCCTCTTTCTTGAGCAGGTATGCCATGGGGCCTTTCCTAAGTTACTGTATTTTTCAGACCATGACATGCACTTTTCCTCTCAAAAGTGTGTGTGGGGTGGTGATGAGGGTGTGTCTTATGGTCTGTAGGTATGGTACCCCATAACATTTCAGTATACTGGTACTATTTGGTTCAGAGTATGTTTTTCTTGTTTTCTTGCTCTAAAACTGGATGGGTCTTATGGTCAGGTGCGTCATTTCCCCCCTTTTTTTTCAGGTGTGTCTTTTGGTCTGAAAAATACATCGCAAGATGTGGTGCCTCAAAATAAGTGCAACTAAAGTATCCCATTAGGTGCCTAAAGAAGGCAGTAAACACCACCCTGATGCCCTCTGTTATCTCTTAGGCCAGGGGATTGTCACTAGAGGTGATTGTACTTGCGCCTGGGTGATACTTAGGGAATGTCTGGAGACCTTTTCCCTTGTAACAACTGGGGGAGAGGTGGTACTAACATGTCCTGGGAGGAGACCAAAGACAACACCTCCAAGGCACAGGGCAGTCCCCACCACAGAAAACCATCTGGCTCTGCATGTCACTGACACCAAGGTTGAGAGACTGTGCATCATCAGAAACTCACTTTTTCATCACTGTCACTCACACACCAATAACTTCCCCACACACATACACACACCACCGCCACCACCACCTCACACACCTGCAATGGATTGGGCTTTGAAACATCTAACATAAGAGGGAGAAATGTCACCAGGACAGAAGAATAGACTCATACACTCAACACAGTAAGCAGGTGGTCAAAATTGACCCTGCTGAAGTCCTTCAGAGGCTGTGACTAGTCATCGAAAGAAACTACTATTATCACCTTAAAAATATTATATATAGTGGAGGCTCAGCAATATCCTGATTCATCCCCCCTGGCATCATTGTAAGACTTGCAGGTTTCCAAGGCATTGCACGTGCAATTAATCTACTGCGTGAGTACAAGATACTCATTTTTGAATGGCAACAGAACTTATAAGGCAAAGGTTGAGAACCTCTTGTCAGGAGTGCCATAAAATGAAAAGAAGGAAGCACAGTGTGTCCTTCGCTTGCCAAGTTACTTAACCAGGCTGTGTCCCATTAATCTTCCAACTAGAAGGGATGGGCCCGGGAGTTCTTGACCCCCTAGAATGCTTATTACATCAGGGCCAAGTGTCAATCATTTAGCAAGGCCCCCGACTAAAGAAAACTGTTCTGGAATCCACTTTATTGATGGGCTTTCTTTGGGTCTAGGTTTTATGAAAGTTTTTCTTGACCTGGGGCATTTGTCACATTGCCGGGGAAGAGAGTGCTAATCACCATGACTGGGAAGATACCAGGGATGCTGTTAGATGCCCTCAAATGCACAGGATGGTGCCCCACAGCAAAGAAGAGTCTGGCTCCAAATATTACCTACCCAGTGCTAGGTTCGAGAATATTGGCTTTAGGGCTAAACGTGTTCTGGTCCAACTCATTCTCATCCATCAGGATCTAAGGAACAGATGAAGGTTCTTTCTTTCACCATCATAATTTCAGTTGCCATTGTTTTCACCTGCATTCACACAGCCTATCTGGAGAGAGAGGGCCTCAAAAGATTCTAAGATTTCTTCTCCCTTCCAATGAAAGATGGAAAGGCAGGAAAGGGGACCAGTAGGAAAGGGCCCATTGAGTATTTCTCCAGGTCCCCATGCACCAGAATCACTTGAGGTGAGTTTTTCAAAAGTCAATTCAAGACCCGCCTCCAAACCTTCTGATTTTGAATTGCTGGGAGGGCCATTCCAAGACTGGCATTTTGAGCAAGACCCCTTGATTGTCATCCTATGCAAAGCCATTTGTGAACCACTGATGTGGTTGCTCATTGGCACAAAAATGATCACTTCTAAAATCGAGAGGACTTGTTCAAATTTAAGCATCCAGCATGTGGCAATGCCAGAATACATGCAGAATTCCAGGTTGAATGTTTAACGCCAAAGTAGACAATCTCTCACAACTGATGACCAAGAAGCAAGAAGAAATGAGCTTACCACTTGGCCCAGTTGAGCACAAGCCAGAGCCCATGGAGTAACTTGTGACATTTTGCTGTGCGTTTAGCAAGTTTGCATCCCATTTTGTTTGTGGCCGAGTCAAAGGAAGGTTACACAGGACTTCTTTCAAAACCCTTCGGACAACCCGTTTGCACTAAATTATATTTTTCTTTTCTTTTTTTATCCTACCCCTATCCCTAACCCTATAAATTATATTTTTCAAAACCATGCAATTCCCTTTCTCACAGGAGCATGCCAAAAGCTGACAATCGCATAATTACACAAATTATCAGTCCTTTTAGATTTTCCAAAGGGAAAAAGCTCTTCAGTGTCTATTGAAAAAGCCTCCCACCTAGAAAACGATTTGTAGACTCCCATCTTGGCAAAGTACAGTGATGAGGTACCAGTACCCTGGTGCAGATAAGAATGTCTGAGATCTGGGGCAAAAGCAAGCTGGCTTGTACATTGCAACATATAAAGTGTCATCTTCAAGGCTAACCCATTTGCACAGTGTCCTGATTGAAAGAAGAGAAATAATGCAGCCTGAGACAGTGGACAACCACCAATGAGAGAAATGAGCAGGATACAGATTTTGGCTCAACATAAGAAGTGAATCTACAGAGACAAGAACCCGACTAAGGGTTCCTTGGGGGTACGGTAGGGGGGAGATAAAAGGGTCCTTCTATCAAGGAGCATAATAAGGAGGAAAGTGTTTTGAAACTGATTGTGGGAGCAATTGTATAGCACTGCTTGGTAGGATTGAACTACAGAACGGTATGATGTCTGGATTAGGTCCTAAAATAGGATTCAAAAGCTAGAGCTTTCTACATTTGACCCAGCAATTCTACATCTAAACACAAGACCCAGAAAACAGATGTCCACACCAAGACCTGTACATGAATGTTTCCAGCAGCAGCATTCTCAATCGGCAAAAACATGGCAACAACCCAAGTGCCTCCCAGCTGATGAATGAATAAACAAAACATGGTATTCTCAAACCAATGGAAAATTATGTAGCCATAAAAATAAATTAATGAAGGATGCAAAAGTGGTGTTTTGGACTGTGTTTTGGACAAGTTATCAGGAGAGACCAGTTACTAGAAAAGGAAAACATGCTTGGTAAATGTGTCATTGGGCAATAGCTAGACAGTCGAGGAGGTTGACTAGCATAATAGCTGCCACAATGGGCTCAAGCGTGGCGATGATGGTGAAAATGGTGCAGGGGCAGGCCATGTTTCATCCTGTTATCCACGGGGTTGTCGTGTGTCATAACTCACTTGACAGCACCAAACAGCAACAGGGTGCACTTTGAAGACTTTATACTCCATGAGAAAGGCCAGTCACAAAAGACCATGTATCTTTCCATTCCATTTCTATAAAATGTGCTAGATAGACAAATCCATAGAGCCAGAAAGGGAACATCTTTGTGGTTGTCTAGGACTGGAGGGATTGGGGCAGTTGGGAGTGATAGCTGAAGGAAAGTGGTTCTTTGAGGAATGATGACAAGGTTCTAAAATAGGATAGTGACATGGTGAACTGACTGAAATCCATTATCTTGCTCACTTTCAAAGGATGAATTATATTGCATGTAAATTATAGCCATATGTTCCAGGTATAGATCAAGATCTATAAAGAATAGTTATAAAGAAAGCTAGTGCCCAAAAAGGTGGAAGAGAAAAGGAAGAAGGGAAGGAAGGAAAGAGAGAGGGAGGGCAGTGAGGTGTCCCAGGAGGGATTGGTGTCTTACTTCCTGGCAATATTGAAGCTGAGCCTGGATAACCACCAGAAAGATAGGCTGCTCTGTGAGAGCAACTCCGATACAGGGCCTCGAACACCGAATGCTATAGTCCATGTTCTGATGGTCCACCCCCTTCCTGGTTTCCTTAGGGAGAATCTGAGTGGCTCAAGGCTACAAACTGGCTTCCATGCATTCATACTGTTTATTTCACTTTCCAAGAGGGTTAAGAGTAGGCAAATGGGCCCTAGTGATGCCGTAAGTTCAGCATTGAACTGCTAATCCAAACAGGTTGGTGATTCAAACCCCCTACCCACGCCACCAGAGGAAGATGAGACTGATTGCTCCTGTAGAAATTTATCATATTTTATCCCCTAAGGGGCAGTTTGTGCTCTGTAATAACAAATCAACTGGATGGGAGTGAAAGGCAATTGACAGCCATGGAATCAATTTGGACTCATAGTGACTCTACAGGGCAGGGCAGAGCTGTCCTATGTGGGTTTCTACAACTGTAACTCTTTAAACAAGCACAAAGACATCTTTCTTCCAAGGAGAGACTGGTTTTTGAATGTCTGATCTTAAGGATTGCAATCCAATGTTACAACCACTATGCCACTACAGCTCCTAGACTGTCAGTACAACTTTGGGCTATTTCTCTCTCATTCATATCTAGTTCCCTCTCCTTTCTAGTAGATTTGCTGAAAAGCAGACACTAAGGCCACCTCCACAGGAATAACCTGTTAAGGAGTGGCTATAATAGGGTTTAAAAACCGTAAGGAATCCTAGTAGAGGGACGATTGCTGGCAGAGTCTCAGTGTCAGCCTGCCCCTGAGGGAAGCTCAGAGGCTAAATGTTATTTCATCACAAGCCAAAGGAGCCAAAATTGAAGGTTCTTGCACCTGCCAGGTATGAGCTAGGGTACTGTAATCTCCTGCTCTGTGTGGTAGAGAGACTCTGTTCCAGAATCCCAAGAACCATTCTCTAAAGAAGTACACAGATGGAGGTCCTTAAAAGTCAGCTCCACCTAAGCAGCTGAGGGATGGGATTAGCACACAGAACTCATAAAAAATGTGAGATATTCTGGGCCTGCACCCAGCAATCTCCACAAGCCTTCTTGGTTGAAAACTTGTTTGGCTTTAAAGGCTGTCGGTAGCTCTATTCTGTATCCAGAGGGACTGAGAAGCCTAGAAGCTCCCACCCCACTGATGTACTTCGATCAACGTGAAATATAGGTTGGTCTCTGAAGGTATGGCAATCTATCTGACCCCTTCCATTGCTGAGAAATGCTGGAGCTGAGAGCTGGGACCACACAAGATCGTTCATGTTAGACCCTGAATTTCTCCTGAAGTGGTAACTAGGCTCCCAAGCACCAGGGGAAATTCCTCAAAAAGTGCAGTCTCCTTGTCACTTGCCATGTCACCCCCCCCCCATCCCTGGTAATGATTTGGCAGATTCTGAAAATCAAATGTCCATGAAACTATATGAGATTTAGTCCTGGTGATCACACTTTGATTTTTTTCCTCCCTAGATTTCTTTCATTATCCTAAATTCACACATGTAGCTCAAAGAAGCTACACTCTAGTCACACTCCCATGGTTCCTCTGTGTCATTAACCACTGCATGGCAACAGTTGTTCAGCAATGCCCTGTTGTGGGACTGACATGAGTTAGCATATACCTGTCTCGTTCTAGTTCGACAGAGATCACAAGAGAACTTGGGGAGTGCAAAAACTTAATGTGTTCAGTTGCTAACCATAGGATAGATGGGAGGTTCTCAACCTGTGGGTCGTGACCTCTTTGAAGGTGTAACGAGCCTTTCACAGGGGTCACCTAAGACAATCAGAAAACACCTGGTTCCAATGGTCCTAGGAACTGAGACACCGCACCTTATTCTGTCTCCAGGAGGCTCTGCCCACATGCAGATAAGTCCACCTACAAGTACCCAGCATGAAGACTGTGACCCATGCTACACCATGCTTCAAGCCAAAATTCCATTTATTTGTCATTAGAAATAATGATTTCACAATATATAATGACATATTGTTTTTGTGAAGAATCACTATGCTTTCATTATTTTCCGTTTGTAACAAAGAAAATACATCCTGCATATCAGATATTTAGATGACAATTTATAATAGTAGCAAAATATTAGTGATAAAGTAATAATGAAAATAATTTTATGGTTGGGGGGGGGTCACCACTACATGAGGAACTGTATGAAAAATTCGCGGCATGAGGAAGGTGTAGAACCCCTGGGTTAGACAGTCAAGTCAACCCTGAAGTGTGTTGAAAGAAAAGCCTGGTCCCAACTTTACCTTACAAATCCATCTGGACTGGAGAAGGTACACTGATTGAGGTGGGAGCTGGAGATATGGGGAAGCTATCTGGAGCACAGACATCGAAGGAGTGGGCGGGGGAAGATGTTGGGCAGTATAAGATATGACAGAAAAATAATTTGTAAAATATTGAGGGTTGATTGGGGAGGGGGAGCAGGGGCGGGGGGTAAAGGATGGAAGGCTGATATCAAGGACTCAAGGGGAAAAGCAGATTTTTGGAGAATGATAACGGCAGCAGGCATGTGAAGGTGCTTGGCACAGTATATGTATTTATGTATTGTGAAAAATGATGTATGAGCCCCCCATACAATGTTTTTTATAAATTACAACAAAGAAAAGCCTGGTGATCTATTGCGGAAGGAGCAACCATTGAAAACCTATGGAGCACATGCCTGCTCTGGCACACATGGGTTCCCTATGGATCAGAGTCAAGTCTACAGGAACTGGAGCTGGACCGTCTAGTACACACAACAATGCCAGGCACACTTAAGCTGCATGCCATCCTTGGCCTATTTCACACAGGTCTGACCATTTTCTAAGGTTTCATGATGGGCTCTTCATTGTCAACCTTGTTCTTCATGTCAAGGACATGCCATCAGCTTATCAACCCAATCCTATGTTTCCTGTTTTTTTTTTTTGGGGGGGGGGGCGGGCAGACGTCACTGTCCTCGTGGGCATAGGAAGCCCAGTCTTGTTCCTGGAGAGCTGCTGCTGGATTTGAACCGCCAATCCTGTGGGCCGCAGTCCCGCACACAACCACTGCATCACCGGAGCTCAGCCTCCAGTCCTATGTTTCAAGATGGTTTTTGCCTTTTCCTCACTTCAGCCACTCCTTGCCACCACTTTCCTCTCGCCCTTTGAAGCCGGCAGATAAGATGAGCTTAGGGCACTGAGCAGAACCATGGCAAATCCACAGGAGAATGTGAGAAACAGAGCAATAAAGAAAGAAGGAAACCAAAACAAGCTCCAAGAAGCTCTTAGTGCATATTTTGGTGGTGAGACGAGCTAGAGGGCTTGCTCGGGAGCAAGCTTTGTTTGTATCTAGGCCCGGGCACAGAGTTGAAATTCCATAAATAGAGGAGCTTCGGCACCACTCTCTATTGCTAATATTTTCTTTTCCTCTGACGTCTGTCCTCAGCCTTTCAGTTCACAGTGGCGATCGCTTAATACATGCACAATGACTGATATTAGCAGAGGTTGCAGGCGAGCATAGAGCACAAAGCTTTCAAGAAAAACCCGGGAAAATATCAAGGGGGCGGGGGAGTCCCCATCCAATGACTTTCTGAACTACTTGAACAAGAAATCTCCACTCAGATGAAGCCTCCAAGGAGAGCAAGTACCGGAAAACAACAGAACGCAACATGAAAACAAACACAGCTAAGCAATCCAAACCAAACCCAATCCCAACGTCATAGTGATACCCAAAGATGACATAGAACTAGCTGATAGGGTTGCCAAAGCTGTTATCCTTATGAAAGGCGACTGCTTCTGCCTTTTTTTGCCCCCACATCCCCCCCCCCCAACACACACCAGTGGCTTCAAACCGGTAGGCTTTCTTTTTGAAGGTAAGTGCTATAAGTATGATAACCTCGGGATTCCTTCGATCTGTCACCAAAGCAAAACTCAGTGCCATCTAGTCGATTCTGACTCATAGCCACTCTACAGGATGGGATAAACCTGACCCTGTGAGTTTCCCAGACTAACTCTTTACAGGAATAAAAAGAAAACCCCATCTTCTCTGGGGGTCGGGAAACACCAAATCCTGCCAGTTACCTGACATACGACGCATAGTTCTTGCACTCATAAATAATTAGAAACCCAAATACTATTAAGAAGAGGACCTCAAGAAATTTGTGGCACATGGAATGGAAAAGATAAATGCAAAACACTCAACTTGTGGGCCTGTAATACACATTGTGTTGGGGTGCAGTCATGCCCACTTTTTTCTGAATTCTCCAAGGCAGCTTTGTAGCAGAGGTGTGATCACTTTTGTGTTGACTTTGATCAACATAATGTGGTCTTTTCGAGAGTACGAAAATCAAAATACCACTGTTTCTTTCAATTTGAGATCTTTGTTATTAGTTACCACCGCTCCCACTGCGCTCTCCCCGCCCCCCTTTTGAGTTTCAAGGTCTCTGTCCTAGAGTTTTACCAAACCAAAGGGAAAACAGCTTCCATATATTTATTGCCATTAGGGCTCAATGATTCCATTTCCTTGACGAACCTTGCAGTAGGCAGACTGTTTAAAAGTGCTGGGATTCAGCTGGTTCACTGAGTTTGGCAGACTAGATTCCTAATTTTTTGTTGACTTTGGTGAACCAGTTGCTAAAATAGCACTTCTAATCAGGGTTCTCTCTAGGGTGTGCCAATCACAAATTTACATTCCTTACTCTTTTTAAAATATACATCTGCTCAGCTGTATATTCTTAGTGCCCACGGCAATGTTCACTCTGTCATCGGTAAAAAAAAAAAATAGATGGAACTATGCTTGTCATATTTATGTATTCATTTCATAAAACTGATACTTTTGATGGAATACTACATTCTGATTGTATTTTCCTGTTCGCTTAAGTCAACAAACAGAAAATGTAAAGGGCAAAAGTGCCAAACCATCAGAGGGTGATGAACTGCCATTCTTTTCAACTATGTGTTAAGCCACAAATCCCCATGATATATTATGAATGAGCTATGTAATTCCTGGAAGTGTTCAAAGAGCTAAAAAGACTGTCAGAACAATTGTTGCCAATTCAGCCCAAGTGGAGAGGGGTTTTTTCAAAGATAAACATACTATGGTCAGAGAAATCAGCTGTTCCTAATCAAACATGATGGCTATTGTCTAATTGGCCTACCTCTGAAGGAATGGGATCCTACTCCTACAGTGAAAAGATAGTTAAGGATAAATCATACAGCTGATTGGTGCCCAGACAAAAGTGAAGAATATTGCCAGCCAGGGCACCAATCAAGGAAGAATAGAGAAATAACATAAATCACAATTTTATTGTTTGTTGGCAGGTACTGTTTAATATTTTCATTAATAATGTTAAAACTCTTATAACAATCTAGTTTTGTGTACGTCTTTTATTGTTCTTACTTAAGTATTATCTGTATGAAACAATAAACTAACTTTCAATATTTCCTTTTTATACTGAAAAAGGTCATTAGGGTAATGAAGTGGTTGCTAAATTATTTAAATACCACCACCATTGTTTAATTCAGGGCAAGTTCCAAATTGGATCCAATGCTCTCTATACCTGAGTTTTTAGTGAAACTGCTTTGTTCTTTCTAGAAGAATCAGGTAAATGTATTTGAGATCCATTTTGTCTATAGAAAGCATCCTCAGCCGCATTTCTTCTAGAACATTATAAAAGCATAACCACAAATAAAATATTCATTTGTGTCCTGTATCTACTATTCTCAATCCATTTGACAAAGTCTTTCCCTCCTACTGATTGGAGTTTTTCAGATGTCTTTGGAAGCCAGGGACACACACTCTCATGCACCTGCTTTCATAAGTATGCGTGTTAGGTTGCTTGGTAACCCATCCTCCAAAGATAAACTGGGCTTCCCACATCTGCACAAGCTTCACTTCCATGACATGCCTCAGGCTCGCAGGCCAGAAAAGCAGGCAAGCCAGGGCCATATTTGGCTCTTGGAATCTGATGATATTGTCTTCTCTTAAAAATCCTTGGCTACTCAGAGGCAGCAACCTTAAGTGGTGATTAATATGTGTAGCATAGTACATCCAGCATCTTGGAGCATCTTCTGGATACAGTCAGCATCCTATAAAATGGCTACTCACCCTCATGGCTTCCTGCTGGAAGAGTTGCCCCATTGGAATAGTGAGTCCTTGGTTTTCTCAGGAGGAAACTCTACCCACCCCTAAGGTCCTTCTTCCTCCATCACCCCAGTCTCCAACCATTGGCTCATATCATTCCCACTATGCCCAGGCTTTCCTTAAGGGACTGCCCCTGACCCATTCCGTCACCTCATTATGCATTTTTTCATGTGTGTGAACTCAAGCCAGCTTCTGCTCGGAACTCTGCTAAGGTACCCATGTCATCTGTTTTCTCCCAGCCCACAAACTAGTAAGCTGGCTAGTCAATTTTGACTCAGGATAAGCCCAAACGGGTCACAGAGCAATGCACTATAGGGATTTGGATGGATAGCTTTTCAAAAGTAGACCATCAGAACTTTCTGCTGAGGAACTTCTGGGGTGGAAAAAAGTCTTCAACCTTTGGGTGTGCAGTAAAACAAAGCTTAACCATCGCTTCTTGGCCTTTAGGCTAAGATCAAGTGTAGCAAAGCTTAACCATTTATGTGCCTTGGCTGGGGTTGGAAGTGCGGAGGAGAGACCCTGTGACTGCGACTGCTTGTGAAGTGCCATTGAGTTGATTCAGGTACATCACAGCCCTGTAGGCTGGAGTGGAGTCACCCATCAAAATTCCTAGACGTGCCTGAGGGGAGGCTTCCAAAGCAGCATATGTCTTAAAAAGGTAAGACCCTGTCAACAGAATACATTGAAGGGAAGAAAGACATTCTAGTCTAGCAAACCTTAGGCTGTTCTGTTGTGTCACCTGAGCAGCTTAATGGGAATCAACTTGAGACAACACAAACGTGATAAATTTCAACATCCAAAGTGCCTTGCTTTCTTCCTGCCTATAGAAGGCAAGGCATTCTCTTAGGGAGTGGGGAGGAAATATAGCTTTCATTTCCTTTTAGAAAAAAAAATGAGTGTCATTTATTTACAAGATCTGTTTGACTATAGTTTTTAACTTTGTATTTAAGCATATGTTATCTACCCAAAAAGTAAAAAAAAAAATTCCCTGTCTATAAACATTACTGTGGTTAGGGCTTTTCACCCCCAGAATGGATGGTGGGTTTGAACCATCACCCTTTCTCTTAGCCACCAGGGCTAAAAGTGCCACAGTCACCTTTTGATAGGCACCGCTGGAGAAATTATCCATGACAGCACTGCTTCATCTCTTTCTAGGAGACAAAATGCTCTGTCCTGGTGGTGATGACACCCACACATTTAGAAGGAAACCAGTGGAGTGTGTTACAACGAAAGTTATGGAAGCCTGTATCAATCTGTGATGAGATCACAAACCTGGTCCTTAGGAAAAAAGAAGTCCACTTAGCAGGGAAGGACACACTGCTGGAAACCACAAGGGCTCTGCCCCAGGTCAAGGTCACCATTTTAGGTTGAACTTCAGCATGACCACAGACAAGACCAGATGGCTCTCATGAATGACTTGGGAGTTCAGAAGGCCTGGTTTTCTGACTCAGTTTCTCACAGAAACAATTGGGAGTCCACTCTAGAACTCTTGGTAATGCTTGAGCTTCATGAACTCAGAGTCCTACCTTGGCACCTACTCCACAGTACAACGTTTTCAGACATGAGATATAGACTTTGAGATTTGCACAATAAGGGACACCAGGAAGCAGTAATTTGCTTAAGACTGAATCAACTCATTGTCCCTGGTTGATTCCAACTTGCAGCAGCAATATAGGGCAGAGGAGAGCTGCTCCTGCAGTTTCTTAGGCTGTCAAAGTTCCTAAGAGTTCTCTCAGAAGTAACTGGAACCCCAAACCTAGGCCGAGACAGGAAGCAAGGTGCTGCGCATCAGTAATTGTCTGATCTGAATTCCCAAAGAAATGCCAGTCACAAAATGGTCTGTGTTTTCTCCTAAATAAATATTTGTATTTTTAACAAAGCATTGTCCCTTGAGGTGCTACACCAGACTTGAGAATCTGCCACAAGATAATGATAATCTTCTGTTATTCTATTTTTTTGAAGGGTAGAATGGGGAGACAGATGTATTTTAATGATTTTTTATTGTGAATTAGGTAAGGGGCTGACATCTCCAACCATCAAATTTGTGTTCAACACTTTGTTACTTGTAAACACTCCCTTCCAGTAACTTACCTTCTCACTGCCATTGAGTCCATGCTTATTGTGACCCATTGTGGGTTTACAAGATTATCTGTTTGCAGGAGTAGAAAACCCAGTTTTTCTCCCTCAAAGCTGGTGCTGGTTTTCAACTGGTGACCATCACAATCACAATCTAACACATAACCAATATAGCACCAGGGCTCCATAGTAACTTACCTTACCCCTCCTTTTTTAGTTTCCTTCTCCCTCTTGTGGATTATAAAGCGCCTTCACCCAAGTGAATACTTGTCAGCCCTCTAGTCTGTTGCTTTGTCTTCCTTCCCTTGCTCTGTTTCAACCTTGACAACCTCCAAAGTCTGCTCCCTTTGGCCTGAAAGTCTGTCATGGTTCTTGTTTTGTTCCCCTTATAACAGGGGTCTCAGACAATATTTGTCTTTTTGTAATTGACATAATCACTCAGCATAATTGCCCCCAGGGTCACCCATGCAAGGAGGTGTTTCATGGGTTCATCATTGCTTTTTAGCAATGAGTAGCATTCCATTGTGTATATATACCAAAGTTGCTTTACAGATTCTTCTACTGATGAACTTTGGGGCTGTTTTCATCTTTTTGCTGCTATTAACAGTGCTGTGATGAGCAGAGGAGTGCATATGCCTGCTGCTGCTATGGCTCTTATTTCTTTCTTTAGGGTATATATCCAGCAGACATCTTGCTGGCCCATATAGCATTGCTATTCCCAATTGTTTGAGGTAGCGCCATGTCAATTTCCGCAGTCATGGTAGATATTTACAGACCCACCAGTCATGTATGAGGATTCCAATCTCTGCACGTCCTCTCCACCATCTGTTGTTCTCTGCTTTTGATTTGGATGTCATTGATTGTTTGAGATGTTATCTTGTCGTTGTTTGATTTGCAAGCATGTTTTCTTATGTCTATTAGCCATTTAGCTGTCATTCTTGGTGGACTGTCTGTTGATATTCTTTGCTCATTTTTAAAGTGTGTTATTGAGCTTTTCCTTACTGAGATATTGTAGCTTTTGTATAGATTTTAGAGATGAATCTGTTGTGCTGTTACCAAACATTTTTCACAGCTTATGGATTCTCTTTTTACTTTTTTTGGTGAAGTCTTTTGATGCATAAATTTGTCTTACTTTTAGTAGATCCCAGTCATCTATTTCCTTTTTTATTGTCATCTACACCCATTTTGATAGTGTGTGTATGCCCTACCAAGTGGGACCTTAGGTTTGTTTCTACTTTCTCATTGATGATCTTTATACCTCTGGGATTTGCCTTCAGGTCTTTGATCCATCTTGAGTTTGATTTTTTGGGCTGAGATATGGTCCCTGTTTCATTCTGCAGATAGAGACACAATTTTGCCTACACCATTCATTGATGAGACTATTTCCTTCCCTTGTCCTTCTCATCACTGGCCAGATGCTCACTTCCCCCTATTTGAAGATTATTCATTTTTAAAATCTCATAAACTTGTATATATGAGGAGGGCCTTCAAGAGGTTCATGGAAAAATGTAATGAAAACATAATGGTATGTTTTCATGAGCATTTGAAGCCTGCCCTATATTCAAATGTGATCATGTATGTACATACAGCAAGGATATATATGTATATTCAGACTAGATAGATATACATATATATTAAAATTGTGTTTGTTTTAAACTTTTTATTGTGATTTTTTAGGTGAAAGTTGATAGAGCAAATTGGTTTTCCATTCAATCATTCATGCACCTTTTGTTTCGTGACATTCATTGCAACTCCTACACTATTACAACACTCCGATTTCCCCCATATTTACCATCATACTCCATTCATTTCTCTTCTTTTTAAGTTCTATTCCTGGGCCAATCCTGACCTTTTGATCATAGGTAGTTAATTGTTCTCCTTACTATTACCCTTCACCTCACAGACTATTGTTTGACTGAAATTTGAGTCATAGTTTTGAAGGTTCTACCACTCTGTCACACCAATAAACCTAGGGTTTATATATATATATATATATATATATATATACACACACGTGTGTGTATATATATTATATATACACACACATATATATTGGAGTTTTGTTTCCCACTTTTCTCTCCCTCTATCCCAGACTTTCTTTTGTGATCCCAGTCAGTGTGATGGGCAGTGGGAGTGAGGCACCATCTAGTTGTTCTGGTTTCAGGGTTGTGGAAGTTGAGGCTTATATGATTCAACAGTCCAATGCTACATGTTGAAGTGAAACTAATTTGCATAAGTCTGTAATACAAATAGGGTATTATCATATGCAATGCCAGGACTTTCAGATTTAATTTCTTTATGGATTACAGCTTAAATTTGGTGTATTATAATGTCTTTTATTTTTTTTGAAGGTCATCAATTAGTCTGATGTTTGGACCATTACATTCACATTTTGAATTGATAATTTGTATTTAATATTTGAGTTCATCTTTCCACTTTTTTTCTGGAAGAGGACAGCTATCTGTCAAAACTGTCAGACCTAAATTAGAGGAAGCCTTTCAAAAGACCAGACTGCTATTATTTTTTATCTCATAAAATTCACCTTCATTTTTCCCTTTGAAGGAGTAATATTTGCCTCCTTTCTGAAATTTGAATTTTTTTAACTGCACACATTTCAACCAGCCTAGTACACAAGGCCTGGGCAGGCAGCCAGAATTCAAGAGTGCAATTGAAGCCGACAACACTTTGCATACAAACAGCTTCCTCAGTCTCCAGCCCTCTTGACAACTTCACCAAGTTAAGACTAAACAGAAATGAAAAAAAAATTACTTTCAAATGGCCTTCTTGGGGCCCACAGATTCCACATGCTCTACTCAACTGTTTATGCAACATTGCTTTGTTTCTTCTGTCCGATAGTCTAGAAGCCCAGGGACCGCACAGTGGACTAACCCCACCATGCTTCCATGGTTAGCTGCCATCTAGTCCCACCCGCAACCTCCAACCAATGCATAACCGAATGAACTTCTCTCAGGCCCTGTGCCATCTGCATGATCCTTTTCAGATGGTCTTGTGGATCCATAAGATTTCCACTGGGGGAATTTTCAGAAGTAAATTGCTAGGCCTTTCTTCTTAGTGTGACTCGATCTAGCAGCTCCGCTGAAACCTGCTTGCATCATCGCCTGAACCAACAGACAGGGGGTGACTGCACAGGACATGGAAGAATCCTATCACTGAACAACTGCTGCCCCCTTCTTATAACTCAAAGTCATTGAGTCAATTGTGACCCATAGCAATCCTATAGGACAGAGTAGGACAGTAGTGTTTCTGATGCTGTGACCTCTACCAGGGCAGGCACCTTCATCTTTCTCCTGGGAGCAACTGGGGAGTTCGAACCGCTGCTCTTGGGGTTGGAATCCCAACACACAGCCCTCTATGTTACCAGGGCCCTTTCATACAGGGCCTTTTTGTTGTTGTCATGGATGACTTAGAGTAGAAGTGTGCTGAGACATGAAAGGTACGAAATAAAACATGCTGCCAAAATGAACATACCTATCCATTTTCTATGACTCAATAAAGTAGAATTGTCCATTTGAGTTTCCAAGGCTAGCCATCCTTACAGGAGAAAGCCATCTCTTCTTTCTCTAGTAGAGCCATTAGTGGGTTTGAACTGCTGACCTGGGAGTTAGCAACCCATCATGTAATTCACTCCATCACCAGGGTTCCTGGAGATTATTATTAGACACCAGAAAAAAACGAACCTGCAAACATTGCTCTGGAGTCAGCAGGGACTCAAGGTGACTCCATAGGACAGTCGACTGGGCCCATAGGTTTTCTGAAGCTGTATTTATCTATGGACGGTAGACATCAGGCTCACAAAGGGCAGTTGTTGGGTTCCAACTGTCAACCTTTCGCTTAGCAGCCGAGCACTTTTCCATGACACTACCAGGCCTTCTAGACCAGTGGTGCTACTAGGGTTGACCTCACTCATTGTGGTAACTCATCATGTCAGCCCACCCCTACCCCATATGGACCACCTCCCAGATCAAACCATACAGAATTTTCAAAAATTGTTGTTAGCTATTGTAATTATCGAATAATGGGAGAAATCAACTTATGAATTACTTAAAGCCTGAATCTTTTCACAGTGAATCCCAACATTATGGGTGACCACGTTATTCATGACTGAGCAGATGCTGCTTTTGCTTTTTCTCCTTTTCCTTTCATTAATACTTCAGCCTCGAAGTTATTGATGCAATTTAACAGATACTAATTATCGCAATATTGAAGCTAAAATACCAGAACATCTGACAAGAACAGCAACTATAAAAATACTGGCAGCAATGAAACAGGCTTTGTAGCACAGGCAGCTGAAACCAAGTGACTCACTGCCTCATTGGAACTGAGTAATAATGACAGCTCTGGCTGGATGGCTTTAAACTCCCCAAACAAAAGCATACTCACTGCCATCGAATCGAGTCCAAGAAGGCTCCCAAACTAAGAAGCACAGAGTTGTAGCTCTATAGGTATGGTGAAAATCGGTCTTATGGAAATGACTCTGTTGCTACAACTAACTATGGGGGTGTTTGCTATAAAAATAATAATAATATTTATCTGATTCACGGCACCAAAAGTGTCTCGTTATTTTGGGATTGGTTTCTTTTCTACGCTAGCCCCCATACATTTTTAATGATGCCACTGCCCTAGACCCCAGAAGCCCCTCCCAATATTTTACCTTTTAAAGGTAACCACGAGCTTGAATTGCAAAGGAACCCTGGTGCTGCAGTGGTTAAGTTCTCAGCTGCTAAAACAAGGTGAGAGGTTCGAAACCCCTGATTGCTTTGAGCGTCTTATCTTGGAAACTCTAGAGAACCGTTCGAATGCAACCTGTCAGGTCACTATGAGGCAGAGCTTCCTGGTGACAAGGAGTTTCTTCTGCTTTTCAACTCTAGAGATTTGTTTGGTCTATTTCTGAGGTTTCTAGCAATTGAATCATGTAGCAGATGATCTTTTGGTTCATTTTTTGTTTTGTTTTTGCCAATAAGACATGTGGTTGCACAGAATGGCATTTCATCCTAATTCATTGTCAAAAAGGGTTGCTTTGGATGCCTATGAACTGCTTTGTCCCTTTTAATGTTGATAAACATTTTGACAGCTTCCTACTTGGTCTCATTAGCCAGCAATGCCAATATGAGCTTTCTAGTACTTCACCCAGAAGTGAACTGTCTCTGTCCTCAGAAGCACATATGTTTTGCTTCAGTAATTAGGATTGGTAACAGGTAGTTTTAAGTCACCTTGAATAGGTATGAAAGTGTAGAGGTGGTCTCCAATCTATCATTCAGGTCACAGCCTGATGGTCCCTCCTTGTGTGCATGGCCTTCTCATAAGGAGGACCCTGGGAACCTCCACACATTCACCACCTGCTTGCTGTCAACCGTAAGAACTACAAGAGCCTGCCATGTTCCCATAGACCTTGGATCCACATCAACCTGTGAGCTTCCTGCATTCTGGATCATTGCATGTGTCTCTTTGAGTCTGAGGAGGGACAGGTAGACTCTGGACGTATGAACTTGAGTTGGACTAGACTGGGATGCTTTCTTGATATATAATTACTTCTTGTTAAAAAATAATTATTTCTTGTTACCAACCTCTTTCTCATCCAGGAGTATCTCTGATTTTTTCTCTAGTCAACAAAGCGTATTACATGGTCCAATCATTTTCTAGAATGTCCGAGCATTCCAGTTGCCCAATATTCCTGCAATACTTCTCGGCTCTGTCTCTTTTACTATTATAACTATTCTGGTTGGGAGTTCTTGGGTTATGCTCATAGTTAACATAATTGGCTACTTACCCAAAGTTTGGAGGTGTGAATCCATTGAGAGGGAAGGGGAGGTGCATGGGAAAGTCCTGGCAATCTGTTTCTAAAAAACATGCCATTGATAACCCTTGGGAGCACAATTCGATTCTGATACACTTGAACTTGCCATGAGTAGAGATCAGATCGATGGCCACGGGAGCATGCATTTCACAACCAGGAGGTAAAAGCAACAAGAAATATGGGGGGACGGTTCTGATGTCTAAAGATAAAGGCATAACCTCTGTGAATGCTTGCAAAACAACAGCCATCACAATGTCTATGCTAGGGAAAAACCATCACACAGGGAAGCCAGAGAGCATGAATGACCTCCGACCTGGCCCACCAGCCACACAGAGCATTGTCTGAGTTTGAAATGAGGCCGACAGAAATAAAAAAAAAAACAGGAGGGTGTTCGGCAGGAACTGTTTCTGAACTCATGCCAGTGCCCTGAGTTTGTATCACTTTAAAAATCTAATCCTAGCCAGCAATGAGTTGCAAATCACCACTGACCTTTTGAATGGGGTGGCCCTGCATTACCCAGCCTTCACTAAGGCCCACGAAGCTCATCTTCAAATTCCAGGAGGGAGCACCATTTTGATGACAGCTTGGATGGAGTGTGCACTACGACCTGGGGGATTTTTGTGGGCTCCCTTGAGAAAATGTGCAAGCCAGAGGGCCGCGAGATGCTGCCAGTTACTCAAGTAGTCTCCTGGTTAAATGGCAGGATTGATGGGGGAGGGTGTGTGGATTTTTGCCCCTAATTCTAAGACCAAAGGAATAATTGCTTTTCACCCCTCCTCTGGTTTCTTCAACTCTTTTCTATTGTAGCTTAGTGGGTGATCAAAGCTTTCTCTTCTGTCTACAGCATTGCTGAGCATGTTTCCAAGCAGGAAGACTGTGCGCAGTAACACTGGAATTGGAAAGGCAAATCCCAAGGTCCTTATTAGCTCTGCACCAACTCTTTCTTCCTTAGACTTTGGAATCTCTACAGGAAGAAGATTCTTCCCTCTCCCCCCTCCCCTAGCACTGTTTTTAAAAAGCACCTATCCATCTAAGCATGAGATGAGAACCCTTCCACTCACGGACAGCTGTACAAGAGGCAGCCCAAGAGCCTTGGGAGGTTAGGGGAGCCCATCACACTCTTCTTCATTTGGTAAAATGCAACCAGCCTCTGCAAGGGAGCCATGTGCTTGCCACTCCTCCTGGGACACCTGCGTGTGCAGATGCCTTACCCACATGAGTGTGTCCAGTCAATTCTCAATGCAAGACTGCCATCAAGCCGATGGAGGGCAGTCGCGTAGCTAAGTGATGAATTGGATCACTAACAGAGAGGTCAGCAGCTTGCAAACCCCAGCAACTGTGGGAGAAAGATGAGGCTTTCTACTCCTGCACAGAGTTATGGTCTCAGAAACACACAGAGGCACTTCTAGGCCCTACAGGGTTGCTATGCGTCAGAATTGACTCCATGGCAAGTAATGAGAACCCGGGGGACCTGGGATAGGTCAATGTCAAATTGGAGCAGTGGTTCTGGCCCATGGGGAGCTTCAGTCCCCAGGAGGCATAGGGCCATATCTTGAAGACAGCCATTGGTGGCAGTCAAAACTGGGAAGTGAGACAGCTGGTATCTAGTGGGTGGAGGCCAGGGATGCTGGTAAACATCAGAGCATGCATGAGGTGCTCGTGCCATGGGGAGGGGAGGAAAGCTGAAGTGGACCCCACAGGAGGTAGAGTGACCCTTAGACTGAGCAATGTCCATCCCGGAGCACAGAGTGGCTTCATGCAGAGGGGTTTGAAGGTTGTATATAGTCTCAAATGCAATTTCTAGATGTCTGTATCAAAATATATGTCTAATTTTTTTCCATCCTGCAGGGATGTTAATTATTCTGAAGGCAGGTTTGTCATGTTTACTTGTAATCAGGGGTGAACAGTGCACTACTTTAGGAGCTACGAAGGTGCGATCTTGACTTGGTTACTTTGGGCACATTATCAGGAAAGAAAAGAACATCACGGCTGGTAAAATCAAAGATGAGAAAATCAAAGGCAACAAAGTAGCTGAAACCATGGCCTCACATATCCCAACATTCACGGAGATAGCTCAAGAGCAGACAATGCCTCCTTCTGTTTATACAGAATGTCAGCCTGGCCTCAAGGCTGATAACCAGGGTAGGCATTATTCCTGCAATGTGCCCCAACTACCTGCTCTATGAAAAAGCCTCTTCTTGTTATTTGCTTTTGGACAGGGCCCAAGTGAGGCTCACCCCATCAGGGCATGTTCCAAAAGAAAAGATCCAGAATTGCGCTTTAGAAAGAAAAGAGTAAGACGACGACTGAGTACCCATTTTCTAAGGGAAATGGCACCAAGATGGATGTCGGGTTTGTTTTTCTCCTTCATGACACTTTCTTCTTTGGATGCCTTCCTCAGATCAATTCTCCAAGTGACTCACACTGAAAAGGTTTTTTTAAGGAAATTTTCTTTGGGCCAAGAATTGTTGGCAGAAATCTGACATTCCATTCCTTTCCTCTTCTCCCAAAGTACCCGCATTTGACTCCAGAGAGTGATGGATCAAAAACAGCCCTGTTTGGGCCCATATTGAAAAAAATCAAGCGCTCTCTTGAGAGTGGCAGTATGGCGAGTAAATATTGAAATGCTTTAAAGAGGACCATGGAAGCACCATCTGTGGTTGGCATTTAAGGGCTATTGATCTCATTTGTGGAAAAGTATCTTCTACTCCAGATAGCCATCTAAATTATTGGAGAAGAGCACAGAGTCTTGACATCTTCTCAGAGCTATTGTTTGTCAAGTCATGTGGCACCACCAGGAGGGGACAAGACAACAAGCCAATGTACCTATTAATGAGGGCTCTCAACATCTGGGAACAGATTTTCAGTCTAATGTGATTTTCTATAGAAGACACCGACTTTCCATCAATGTAATTAATTTGAGGCGACAGTCATCAGTATAAGCCACCCAGAACGACACAGTCAATTTATGTGTCTGCCTGGCCTGAATGAAGGTCCAGGGACATTAAGACCAGAGAGAAGGTACCCGAATCTCTCAGGGAGCAGATGAAGATGACAACACGTGAAGTCTGTCGACCTCAGACTACCAATGACATATGCAGTTTCCTTAAACCCACCTGTACAATGATCATTTCTAGATGAGCAAGAACAAACTCTGGGAGAAGCGCCCATACATGCACAAAAAGAAGTGATAGTGAGAAATTCAATGCATTAAAATGAGAGCAAGAGGGGCTGAGCCCTGGTGGCATAGTGGTTGTATGCGGGACTGCGTCCCACTGGGACGGAGGTTCAATTCCAGCAGTGGGCCTGGCCTCCTACTCCCACCACCGGAGAGCAGTGATTGCCCCCCCCCCCAACAACAACAACAACAAAAAACCAAAATGAGAGCAAGAGGACACCTTTCCACAACCCTACACAGCGCACAGGAGCCTCTTAAGAACTTCAAGCAGAGGTTGGCAACTTTCACTTGAAGGACAGAGCTGGGGATGGCCTACTTTTATTAGTAAGACTCTGCTAGACCACAGCCACACATACTGTTTTATGTACTCTCTTCTTTCATGCTGCACAGACCCAGTTGAGTGGCTGTGATACGTGTTGAAGACCACCCTGCCATCAAAGTCCCCCAAATATTTATTTTCTCAACTGTTTTAGAGAACAAGTTTGCTGACCCTGAACATTTTTTCCCATGGGGAGATTTGTATACATAATTCATAATCTCCCTGAAAGAATTTTTAGCTACAGATAGAGCAACAAAGTAAGTAAATAATCACAAATCAAGAGAACACAAGCTTCTAGCAAGATAGATGTTTATTTCAACCTGATGCTGACTCTGCAAAGCTTTCTGCCGAAAAAATACAATTTGCAGAAAGAACTTTACACTTGACATAAAGAACTCTTTCCTCAAGAGTGAGGGCTTGGGGGTTGTTCTGGTCAATGTTTTAAAATAGTGGATTCATAATAACCAATGGTGTAGATGACCTACAACTGGGCAAGGATCCTCTGAGGTCACCTTGGGACAACCCTCAAGTTAAGGAATTTGACCATAACCAAGAGAGAATTCCCGAAGACAGGCCAGAGGCTTAGGCAGATTTTGCCACACTTTAGCACAAGCTATCTCAAGTGCAAGGGCTCTCGTCTACCTCTATACAAATTCAGCCTCTCTTGATCTTCCTCACTCTCCGGGTCCATTCAACAGTCACCCTCAGTGCATGACTTTGGAATCTTAAATTTGAGTGTCTCAATGTTTCAGAACAGCCTCCAATCTTTCCTTCTCTCTTAATCAACCCTCCCCTGACTTTGGGCCTTTGGTATCCAACCAGATCCCAGAATGTTTTGTTGGAATTTCTTTTCACAGGGTCAGCTATCGAAACCCTTCTTGGCTCCTTGTTGGGATTTAGCAAAGACCACCTCAATCAATCCCAAATCATCACACCCCCTCCCTGAAAGAGGGTGGGGAAGTACCCTGGGAGAGAAGTGCATAAATGGACACAAAGAGGGCACAAATCCTTGAAACTCCTTTTAAAGTGTCCTGAAGACAACTGGCCCTGTCTTGTTCCTTTCCTTCTCTGATGGGTGCTTTCAGCTCAGGGTGTATGTTCCACTCTGCTTTCCAGCTCCTGCCGAGTCATGGAGTGACCACCCTCTCTCATTGAATCAGTGCCAACAACTAACCAACAGGCCTATTCCTAGGGACTCTTCCACCTCCCCTGAAAAGATACTGATTGCATGTTTGGCTGAATTGGTCTAGGTATCACCCTGGGCATCAGGATTCATAGATGTCCCTACTTAATGGTGGTGGTAAACCAGTACTGACCACAACTGATCTAGAATTGCCTTCCTCTCAAATAAACATCTCCATCCCATTGTTGCCTGCCATCAAACCAGTGATGACTCAGCAACTCTCTACACAACAACACGAAACACAGTCTGGTCACGAAACACAGTTGCTGTGAGGTATCACAGAGTCAGTTCCTACCCATAGCACCCATATACACAGTAGAAGGGAAAATGGCAGGGTGCTGTACCCTCTTCACAATTATTCCTATACTTGAGCCCATTGCTACAGCTACAGTGACACAATAGCCACACATTTGGTTGTCATCATCAAGGTCAGCGATTTGAAACCACCCGGGACTCCTTTGGAGAAAGGTGGGGCTCTTTATTCCTGCAAGGCGTTATAGCCTCCGAAACTCACAGGAGCAATTCTACCTTGTCATACAGGGCCACTCTGAGTCAGAATCAGCTCGATGGCAGTGAGTTTTACCTGGTCCTAAGCCAAATCAAAACTATTGTTATATTGGAGCCTATTTTGGTGGCCAATGTGACACTACATCTCATTGAGGGTCTGACTCTCTTTTCAGTGTCACTTACCAAGCACGATGTCTTTCTCCAGTGACTGATCCCTCCTGATGTGAGACAAAGTCTTGCCATTCACTGGCTGTCCTTCCAAGACTAATTTGTTTGTTCTTCTGGCAGTCTGTGGCATATACATTTTTGGTCTTCCTTATTCAGATTTTGCATGTATAGTAGATGATTCACAAGACCATGGTTTGGGTCTGACCCATCTTTTCAGATCCATCTTTGTCCTTCAAAAGACACTTTAAAAATAACATCTTAAAGATGTATTCTGAAACAGATCTGTCAAGTGCTAAAACTGATTTTGTTGACTGTTGCTTCTATGGACATTGATTGTGAATTTATGTAAAGGGAGATCCTTGACAACCTCATATTTCCCTCCTTTTATCATGATGTTGTTTACTGGTCCAGGGGTGAGGATAGAAGAGGGCCCTTCAGTGTTTGATTCTGATGTCCATGAAATTTGTATGAGTCAGAACCAATTTGATGTCACCTAAGAACAACTTGGGACTGGTTCCCTGGCCTATGTCCAAAGAGAGAGAGAAGAGTGCACACTGTTAATACTATAATTAGTAAAATGAAGTCAATCAGGATCTAAATGAATTGGATAATATGTCTTAGACTTACAAGAGAGTCAAAGCCAAGTTTATCAATACTGCTTCTCCCCAGCATACTCCAACAGTTTGACTTAGAAGTACCTTTATGTGGGCCTTTTTCAAAACCTTTATTCAAAATAATACCTCTGTGGTGGGTTTTACAAATCTAAAAAGCTATTCTTGAAAAAATCTAACCCTGGAAATACATAAACTACCATTTCACTTGGGATGGTTAAATTCATTGAATACGTTTTAGGGGATGGGGGTGTGTTAGGGTAAATATTTGGAAAAAAATCCCCTCTTCAGCAAGCTAAAGAGCTTCAGACTTGTTCAGCGTCTGTCTTCCCTGCCCTATCTTGTCCTGTCCTAACTTTCTAGTGTCTAGTGTCCATATGCTTGGAAGAGACCTAGAACTGGTTATAATGAGGGCAGATAGCCCATGAGGAGGGAAAATGTCATTTTAGGCCATGTTTCTTCACTTCTGTGTATTAAACATAATTTTTATTATTTTCAAGAAGTTCAAGGAAATGATTTGCATTTTTCAAAATGGCTTCTGGTTGCTTTTTTGCCTCCAAAAACTGCCTTTTTGCTTCTGAAATGAAGTGACCTTAGTCACTCATTGAATGAGCTGAGTGATAGATCTCCTGCCTCTTTAAGTAACATGGTTGTTCAGCTGGTCTCATAAAAGTTTGCTTAATACCGGTCTCTTTGTTCCCCTTTTAGTATTTCCAACAGCAAATTTCCATGTTCCCTTTCTACTCGAACTTATAGAAATCATTTGATTTGAATACCTTATATCTTCCAATGTTTTTAATGGATTGAAACAAGTTTCCCCCAAAGATGTGGCAACACAGTTAAGCCATGATGCTCAGTTTTAGGCAACTGCCCACCATTTTGTGATCTGATGTCATTATTTAGCTACACATTACAAATCTTTACCTCTGTTACTCAGTGACACAGAATGTGAGAGACTTATGTTAATAAGCCAGGATACAAGCTACAGGATTAAGTTGCACCTTGATATATAAAAGAGATTCAACAAGTGAGCAGAGACACAGAGACCTGGTTACTACCACTAAGAACGAAGAACTGGGGATGGAGTGCATTCTTTGGCCATAGGGCCTAGGATCAATGTGTTGAGAATCTCCTAGACCCAAAGGAAGAGTGAAGCCAAGACACATGGACTTCTCCAAGAAATTCTGAGCCCTCAGACATTGAAAAGAAACAAGGACTTTCCTTCTGCGCTCACAAAGAGCAAATATATTCCCTAAAGCCAGGACTCTGAATTCTGACTTTAATCAACCTAAGCTGTAAGACAATAAGTTGCTGTTTGTTAAAACCATACATACCTGTCATGTTTCTACTAGGGTAGCACTTGATAACTGAGACACAAGCCAGCAGTTGTTTCATCTTGATTACTTGAGTTTGACTCCAGTCATTGCCAGAAAGCAAGGGAAGGATCAGTCTCAGAGGTGGCCATCCCTTGAAGCAGGGGTCCTCCAACTTTTTTAACAGGCCAGTTCACTGTCCCTCAGACCGTTTGAAGGCTGTACTATAGTTTAAAAAAACAACAATGAACAAATTCACTGTGGTCCCGGGATGAGTCTGCTGCTAAACGGGACAGGGCAGTGGTGACAAAAACATCCGGTAGCCTGATAAATGTCCTCTGCGAGCCACATGTGGCCCTTGGGCCATAGTTTGAAGACTCCTGCCTTTAAGGCTCATTTTTGAAATCAGTAGGCTTCAGGAATCTTCTCTGGTGAAACTACTTTTGGAAAAATCACGCACAAACGCACTTCTCAGGTAAGAGCAGAAATACTTTCTTTGAATCCTTTAGAGTATAGAAAAAAAGAAAGAATATTTCCTTTTCAGTCTCTGCCATAATAGTAAGAGGGTCTTTTTTCCTTTTTTTACAGAAAGTTATTACATCAACAAAAGGGAATGTGTCCCCTTTACAGGTCTATCCAACAGTTTGGCATTGAACTTCACTGGAGGATTTCCCATAGTAAGTTTCCATATGGAGCTGTGTTGGCAGGAGTGGAGGAGTGTGGTCTCTTAGGTCTTGGAACCAATTAGCTTCAGGCTGGGTTGTTCTTACTGATGGTTCAGCCAGTCCAGCTCACTGGTCCTCTGAGCCACAGCTGCAAGCTCTACTTGCAAATCCTCAATTTCCACTTCCATGTGAAACAAATAGTTCAACCAGAAAACATAAGAAACCTTAGGCCCAAGCTGGGCACATGGGATTACATTTGGCACAGGTCTGCCTGACACAGGTGACATACTATGCAAAATACTTGTTCACTGCATGTCCCCCTGTTCAGTTTGATCTCATGATTGAAATGACTGTTGAATATGGACGAGGATTCAAGTACTTTGGGTTTAGAGATTTTTGACTTTATAGTGCCTCAAGCATAACTTGGGCCCATGACAGATCTTTATTATAAACATGGAAATCAACAGCTTATCTTTATGGAGTTTTCCTGGGCTTTCTATTTCCTTATTATCCGATGGGTGAATTCTAATGCATCTACTTGACATTGGAGAGGAAACATATTCTCCAAGACAGTGGAAGAAATTCCTACACACACCACATGGAAATTTCTCCATTTGCTTTCCAGGCCCCTTTTGAAAATAACCACAGGGACAGGGGGTAGGGGTGGGGATATAATCTTGCTGAATTCAATCTTGAAGTACTTTTCCAGATTCTGTAGAATGAAGAAGACGAAAATCAAAAGTGTAATTTTCTATTTGGAATATTGGTTGTGATGATCTAAACAGGAATGGAGTCATTGGGAGACATCGTTGTCATTCTAAAACACATTATGAGAGTCAGGGGTGGTGAAGGATACCAGTACCTCCCACTCACCACACACAGTAGCAACATGATCTTATATTGTTTTACGTATATACACAGGCAGAGTCTTTCTTAACTCAGTAGTACTGAGACAAGACTGAAATATTTATATTTGTGAAAACATAGCAATGACATTAAACATTGAAAACTGAAAAAAAAGAATGACTGTGGAAATGCTTATGACCAATAAATCAAGACTTGGCCAATGGATTGTATTTTGATGTTCTCATGGTAACTGAAATTGTTTTCTTTCTTTTCCATCTACCCACCCCCCCTACCTAGGATTTCTCCCTAATGATCCTTTTCATCTCCATGTCTGGTAAGTGATTTCAGGGGGCACTCATTTATATTGCAATAAGAACAGCTTAGGTAATGGAAGATGCGATCCTTTCATTTCATTCACTTAGGACTTGAGCCCACTGTTCCAAATTAAGTTGTCTCCCCCCAAAAGATATTTGAAAGTCTGAACCTCCGTACCTATACATGTGATTCTCTTTGGAAAGAGGTTTCTTTTGTCATGTTAATGAAGCTACATCAGAGTCGAGGGGATCCTATACCTAATCACTTTGTACCAAAAGGAGCAGTGGAATAGACTCAGATATCAAGCTCAGACACAACTACAATCCAAAGAAGAGCAAGATTTGTCAGTGAGAGTTCACTGAAGAAACTGACAATGTCACTATCTCGATTCCAAACCTCTACCTCCTAGAACAGGGCTTCTCAAAATTTTAAATAGGGGACCAGTTCACTGTCCCTCAGATCATTCTAGTAAAAAACAAACAAACAAAACACTATGAACAAATTCACTGTGGGGCCCGGAGTGAATCAGCTGCTAAGCAGGACAGGCAGTGACTGCAAAAACATCCGACGACCAGATAGATGTCCTCGGCAGGCCATATGTGTACCACGGACCGTAGTTTGAGGACTCCTGCTCTTAGAACAGTCCATTTCTTTGTTTGAAAGTCACCCACTCGGGATAATTTTTATGACAGCAGCACTAGGCAATTAAACTGAAATTCATTTACAATCTAAGAGTCAATGTGATGGCAATGGGTGGTTTTAGGTTCTGGTGAGAGGAACGGGAATGATTTCATTACATGACATGACTGTACAGCAACAGAGTGAAGAGAGGCCCTTGGAGCAGGTCAAAGGCACTGGCATGGCCCTATGGGCAGCCTACAACCACAGACAGTGGGCCTTTGCCGAACACCAGGAGTTCAACAGGATCCTCCAGTCCTAGACCGGAAGAAGATCTTGAACTTGGGGAAATTGCAGCCCTTGATAGCACCATTGTGAGATGGGACCAGAGGACATAGCTAGGTCATGGGCAAGTCTTGACCCACATGTAGACCTTGAGTGCCCAGTATATTTGCTGGGCACACAGTAGAGGTCACAGGTCTACCGAATGACTCATTGAACAAGAAGGACAGGTGCTCTCCCCAAGGTCTAGATTTTTCTTTACCAGGCATTGGAAACATACATTGAAGATGATAAACAAATTCGCTTTGTATAAAAGAGAGCTCTGAACATTATCATGGGCACCACATTCCTACCTTATAGGCTAAGGATGGAGCTAAGTGACTAGAGGTTTAACTTTCTTCTGATGGCACAATTCCCCATGGTGGGCATTGTTGGCTAAGGATCAGGGGTCCCTGTCAAGGAGAAGCAGAGTGGGTCTGACTGGGAACTGTTAAGAAGGGAGAGCCCACAGGGCTAGGGGAGGAGGCTGGGGGACAGAAAATTGTGTCTCTGGAAATCAAAATATTGTTTTTCCCATTTTCCAATTCAACAGGAAGGAAATTAAAGGAAAGCTGCTTTCCTAATTTAGGGTAAGGATAGTTTCCATATTTTCCTAGTAATATTTTATTTATGAGGCACAAAAGGAACCAGGAACATGCAAAAAGCAATAGTGTTCTACCGAACCTGCTGGGGTGAGCATTTCCTTCAAGAGGCAATGGTCCCACCATCCCATCTCACACAACGAATTCTCTCTGGTATTTCTTGTTAAGAGAAGCAACCTGAAATGGGTCACATCAAGGTCAAGGGAACTGCCACATTTCTGCCCCACCTCACAACAGTACCTTCCACGTTCAGCAATCACTCATTGTGCTTGTCCCAGATCCACATCCAACCTCGGGTTGATGTGGGGAGTTAACTCTTCTTTCCTGTTATCCAGGGCAGCAACAGCATCCTCACATTTCTGCCTTTCCAACTCTCAGAAAACATTTTCCAAATGGATGTCAGCTTTGGCCAAGTAACAAGACCATAAGGCACATAGCAGTGCTCTTAGAGTTGTCATGGTGCAGCCAAGAAAGGAAACATGGATGGATGTGTAGATCCATGACACAGGAATGGGGTGTTGCTAATGAGATTTGGGCTCCCATGTTGCTCCCCTCAGTCTTACAGAGCAGTCATTTCTTCCCTCATGTCCACTGTCAAGACTGCACTGGGATGAGATTCTGAGCTGCACATTTGCCTGGCAAGCCCTCGCGCAACTTTCTCACTCAAATACCTTTGATATTTTGGCACCGAGATGCACTGGAGGGCCGCGATGCTAGACTGTGTCAAACTCTCATAGGCACATGAAAATGTTCTCCTTCCTCTTCTCTGGCCCAGAGTGAAGAAATTCACTGTCTGCCCCAGAGGAAGAGGTAGCCAGTCAACTTTCTATTATCTGATGGTGGCCTTTATCGTGTACTTCACAGGGGCACTGGTGGTCAGGTACCGTATTTCCCTGAAAATAAAACTTACCCATAAAATAAGCCCTAGCAGGATTTCTAAGTATTTGTGTAATATAAGCTGTACCTCAAAAATAAGACCTAGTGAAGGGTGTGGCTATGCATCTTATCTGCACAACTCATGCATTTTTTTCGTGGATGGTGACAAAGATGGACAACACTTCTCATCTGCCCCATCGTGACTTATCTGCAGACTCTTGATATTACAATAAACAAGCCATTTGAAGATCATTTGTGCATGGAAATTAATGGCTACAGTGAACATAGAATGACAAGAAATCGGTATGGAAACTTTATGAAACCTAGCCTGCAAGAGATCGTGATTTGGGTGAAGAATTCATGGGATAAAATCACTGACAGTGTTGTTACCAATGCGCTTAGCAAGTTTCATGGATAAGAGTTGTTCATTTCATGAGAGTTCTATTGCTCAACATGAGAGATCAGGGCCAATGGTTCTAAAGGAATTTGAGTTGCAAGAAATTTAAGGTGGAATTTGGGGTTTGGAGAGTTATGATGATGTTCCAGAAGAAGACACAACTTAACTATATTTGAATAAATGACTTTATATATTTGAATAAATATAGATTGTTGTACCTTATTTAAATGAAATAACACATCCCCTGAAAATAAGTCCTAGGGTATCTTTTTGAGGAAAAATAAATATAAGAGACTGTCTTAATTTTGGGGAACACAGTAGTAGATTTCTCACCTTCCATGCACCAGACTTGGGCTCCATTCCCCGTTAATGTTGCTCACAAACAGCCCCCACCCAACTGTCTGTGTAGGCTCGTGTGAGGCTAGGACGCTGAACAAGTTTCTGCACAACTTCTAGAGCAGCATTTCTCAACCTGTGGGTCACAACCCATTTTGAAGATCGAACGACCCTTTCACAGGTGTCATCTAAGACTACGCGAAAACACAAATTTCCAATGGTGTTAGGAACCAAGACACCGCTCCTCTATCCATCTCCAGGTGGGTTCGCCCATGTGCAGAAATGCCTACATGCAAGATCCAGCATGATGACTGCTACCCATGTTACACCACACTTCAAGACAAAATTTCATTTTATTTGCCATTAGAAATAAATATTTCACAATTTATCATTATATATTGTTTTTGCGATGAATCACTATGCTTTCATGATGTCCAATTTGTAACAATGATAATAATCCTGTATATCAGATATCTACATTAAGATTTATAACAGTAGCAAAATGATAGTTATGAAGTAAGCAACGGAAATAATTTTATGGTTTGGGGCTCACCACAACATGAGGGACTTTATTAAAGAGCCACAACATTAGGAAGGATGAGAACCACTGATCTGGAGCAAGATGAATGAGGAAGAAGGTCTAATAGATCTACTTCCAGAAACAGCTAATGAAACCCTTTTGGATCACCACAGAGATATCTTCAATAACCCACCACAGGGATGACAAAAGGCAGGCATGAGTACAGGGTCACCATGAGCCAGGGGTTGACTTCACAGCCCTCATAAGACATGCAAGCAGAGTGGGAAGCGGCACTGGGGTACCAGAAGGCAGGAAGGCAAGCTTGCCATAGAATATAATGACAGCATATGCTAATGTTTCTGCTTTAAATGCAATCACTTGCCTTCTTGACACAGGCACATCAAAGGAAGGAAAAATGGAAAGAGGAGAAAGCATCACTGTCATTGAAATACTACACAATGAGTAACTGGTAAAATCAGAAATGGATTGTTTTACCATTCTGGAAGCTAGAAGTCCAAAACAGGGTATTGGCAGTATTGATTCCTTCAGAAGCCACCAAAAGAGAATGTTCCATGTCTTTCTCCTCGTTTCTGGTGGCTATCAGCAGTCTTTGGTTGTCCTTAGATGCAACTGTATCTGTCTCTGTTGTCACATGGCCCTCTTCCCTGTCTTTTCTAGTTTGTAAAGATACTGGTCATAGAGGATTAAGACCCACCCCACTCCAATATGGTGACATGTCAATCTAACTAATGACCTCTGTAGAGACTCTTCTTTTCAAACCTTATCACATTCATAGGTACAGATGTTAAAATCCCAACCTATCTTTTTATTTGGGGGTGGGCATAATTCAATCCACATAACACTATATCCCATGGAAACATGGAACCATCACTTTATCCTCCTTTAAATGAGATACCAACAGTCTTCTTATCTTTTTCAGCCATTGCTATTTTGGGGTTTCATGATATACTCAGTTAATCCTAATCTTCAGTTATACAGTCCTCATATATAAAATAAATTAGATCTCAAGAAAAGGGAATAATGCCCTCTTTGTAGCCGAACACAGAATGCACTGAAACATTCCCCGTAAGAGAAATATTGACAAAGCTCTTGCTTTACCTCCAAGTAAACTGGTATTATTTATTTCTCTTTATTTTGGAAGAAACCACTGAACAATCAATATGAGCATTTCTCACTCAGCTCTTTTGTGAAGCATTTTAAGCTCCTATGATTAACTTCACTGACAGGCTAAAGCACATGGACATGAAAACTAGAACAAAATCCCAACGAAACAAGGAGTACTTGTAACGATATACCCCAAAGCAAAGAAACAGATGTCCCAACACTCGAACAAATAGTCACAAACCACAGGGAAAGGGGACTAGGCACAGGATGTTCCTACCTGTTTATAAAAATTAGCAAACCTTGAGCAGAAAACTCCTCCTTTTTCTTTATCTTCCATAATTGGCAAGTGAGTTCAACTATAAAACTAAAGAATTTGCCACTCTCTTCTTTCACAACTTTTTTTTCCTTTTTGTATTTGCTGCCCTCCCTCACCAATATTTCAACAGACATTCCTTAAACCTACCTTTTGATACATTGCCTCTCTTTATTCAACCACAATGGGCTTTTGTGGATAAGAGCAACATTGGTTGAACAATTTGCCTTCTACTTCTTTCTATTGCATTAAGTCCAAAGGAATCTTGGTGGCCATCTCTTCAGGATGTGTCATTCGGATCCTGCTGATATGGAAGCATAGCTGATAAGCTGCCACCCACCCCCACCTCCAGTTAGTTGATTTATGGCAAAGTCAGAATTGGCTTCCGACCACACTACTTCCATTGTTCATCCAGCATTTTCTCCCAGTTTTCTCAGTCCAATTGGCCAATTCCTCGTGTATCACTCACTCTTCACTATTCACTGATCATCAGATGTGGGGGCTTATAGCTATCCTGGTTTGCTAGGCCAGGTAGACTAGAGATACAAATCCAGGCTAGAGATAATTCCCTCTTCACTCTCACTTAGCCATGTTCAATAATGCAGGATGCAGGAAGATCACAGACTAGTGTTTGCAGGGTATCGATCCAACAGCAGTGGAAACATCATAGGTCTCAGAGTGTCCTGTTAGCAGTAAGATGAACGCAGAAAGGGCAGGGGGAGGGTCCCAGGACCCTCCTTATGAGAAGGCCATGCCCACAAGGAAGTACCATCAAGCTGTGACCTGATTGACAGGTTAGACTCCACCCCTACACTTCAATATATCAAGTTAACATGAAATTATGCAACTACCAAACCAGGTCACTTCATGTTTATAAACTAGACTTGCTTTCCCCTTCATTCTCTTCCTCTATATCTCTCTAATCCAGAAATATGAACACCTAACTTTTGAGCCAGGTGTTGCTATTTTACATAAGTGACATGGATTTTACATGTGACATCTCTCTCAATGCTTTTATGAGGTAAGAGCCATAGGGACCAAGGAGACCAAGGCTTAGAGATGTTACGTAACTTGCTAACGTGCATCTATTTAACTAGTAGCAGAGTAAGACTTGTTCCAGCTTCCTATATTATGTGGACTCTTCTCTGAAGGCACTATACAAAGGTTGTGGGAAACAGCAATGAAAAAATGATGGGATTTTCCCACAAACTTTTCAAAGTCCAATCTATTTCTTCACCCCAGTCTACAGCCTTCTGTTTTATCATCAACTCTCCAATGACTATGTTGCCAGTCAAGTATTGATGTGTCAGTAGCCATGCCACCGTCCAGAATCCTACAAATCACATTTCATACACATATATGTGAGTAAACTGGGTTTGAGAAGGACTATGCTGATCATGGGAGCAGTGCTCCATGTGACCGGCGTGCCTCTAAGTGCACTTGACAATGAAAAAATTCTTAAGAGGAAAGGGTGGAAAGGTGAGTTGCTGCATCAGGCCGAGGCTCAAATCAGGGACATTATCCTCTTGGCCCATGTTCCTTTGGCCAATGACAAACACATGGCCAAGTTCATCATCAATGGTATGAAAGGTATTCTTTATACTAACAAAAGGTGTTGGGAGGGTGGGGGCTGGATGGATGAGGATGACAACAGAATGAAAGGACCAGGGAAATTTTCCCCAAACTTTTTGAAGCCTGCTCATATATATTCTTGGGTGTATTTCTATGCAATCAATGTTTTCATAGGCTCCTGCAGCGTGTAAAAAGGAGCAGAGCATGTCATAGCTTCTTCACTTGTTACACTAATAGTGTTGGCACACTTTATATGTTACACACATTGTATTAAGGCCTGTTGCTGTCGTGTGCTGCCGAGTCCCTTCTAACGCATGGGAACCCTATAGGATAGAACGTGCCCATTCAGTTTCCGAGACATTAATCTTTATGGGAGCAGATGCCACTGTCTTTTTTCCCAGGGAACTGGTGGATTTGAAGCTCCAACCGTTCAGTTAGCTGCTTGGCTTTCAACCATTGTGTCAACAAGGAATCCTTGATCTTAAAGCCTAACAGTATAAATGTGATCAAAATAAACATGTTGCATTATCATAAAGCAAGTAAATACCAGAATCTGTACTCAATGGTGAAAACAGATTAGACTTATTTTTCTTTGTTTAAAGTTACATGTAACCCTGTTTTGCTTTTGTTTTTATAACAAATTGTTTTAATAAACTAGGTGGAGAATTACATTTCAGATAATCCACTATTTCAACAGTTTCAACTACTCATAAAACTCCAGTAGTTTCCCCTTCCCTTGATCCTTGATTTCTCTTCTCCTTCTTATGGCCTATGCTCTTCCATTTCACCCGTGGTAGCACCCATCAGACTGGTTCCTGAACTAGAAGTCCAGTGACAATATAGAGAAAAAGACCCAAGGGAAGATCAGAGATGGACGACAGGTTAAACTGATGAAATACAAAAATGAAGGTGGAATGAAAAACATTCAAAAAACAGAATTTCTAAGATAAAATTGACAAGATATAGTGACAAGTTGGTAGCCAGGGAAGGATGGGGGAGATTCCATGCTTTCCTAGATGAGAAAACCTGTTGCAAAAATAGGATTGGTGTTGGGAAGCTGATACTAAAGGAATTGATGGGTAGGAATCAAGGCATTTTAGGGCACATTCAAGGAAAGACAATGAGAGACTTCAGTTTGGAGTTTCAATAGAGGTGAGAAGACCAAGAGGCCACAAAAATAAGATGGAGAGAAGGAATCACGGATGAACCCAACCACATCCTGTTGAGAAACTAGGGTGGTGGGACCACTTTGAAATATAAATAGTAGAAGAATCCATAAGAGGCATAATGTAAAGAGAAATGACCGAGTCTCCTGGGCAGGTTTGCAAATGGCAGAGGTGACAGAGGGGATGAGGATGAGAACTGGGTCATGAGAAACAGTGGGGCTAAAACCTGATCTGTAGGAGATGAGGAGTGCCTGGGAAAGGGGCACAGCTTGGAGACATTCAGTGGATGAGAGGTAAGCCCATAGAAAGCATACATAGCAACCAGGAGGAGGTCTGCATTATCTACTAGTTGGTTCAAAAACTGGAGGAGGGAAAGTGTCAAGAGGGAGAATGTGCCAGGGTGATGAACAAAGGCATGAATGGAATGAAAATGGCAGGAAGGAAAAGACCGGTTTCGCTGCACTGGGTGGATAGGAGTGAACGCAGAAGAAGCTGGATATGTGTTTGGCAGTCGAGAAGATGCACACTGAGATTGGCTTCCACATCTTTGTGCCCTCTTAGATATCTCTGCCTCTGTGATTCTCATTTCCTCATTCATACCTTTTTTTCCTTTTCAGTCTAGCTCGATCCAGCCTACCCCACCATGCTCCCAAACACCAATCATCTCTACTGAACACAGGGACATCCTGTGTCTATGGCTCTCCACATGCCAATGTCCTCTGCCAAGCCATGTAAGTTCCTGCTTTCATGCCTTAACCTTCTTATCCCTAGAATCACACTAAGAGGAACGTGAGGCAAGCAACATATGCCATTTTAAGTATTGGACAGTCACAATAAGGGAACAAAAAATAAAGTGGTGGGGTTGATTTTATGCAAAAGGAGAGCTAATAGCAATGATTACAAGAAAGAGGGGAATGTTCTAAAATCACAAATTCTTAATATGACTGAATTTTGAATGTATAAAATGTATAAAATGTAAATGACATGCCAATAAACATGTGAAAGACATTGATTTCTACATAAAATTAAAAGTATTTTCGTTACACCAACCAGTTCAAGTAATAACCTGTCATCATGCAAACTATGTGGGTAAAGAAAATATGAATATGCAAATCAAATCAAATAAGGCATTTTCCATTATGAAAAGTATCTCACTTGGACACTACATTTTCATTAGAAAGGGTTGACGGGGATTTAGATTTCATAAAATCAACACTTGGAAAAGTAGATTCACAGACCCAAGTTTTACTAAATAGATTTATTAAGTTTCCCCAAAATCTGAACTGCGTATCAGTTGTCGCTTTGGGTTTTTTTTTAATGTTTGCATTTAACTTGGGGACAATTATGGAAAATGAAAACTGGTCTCTCCATTCACACTAGCCATATAACAAGAGTCCAATAGGCATGTGGACTTGGCAGCTGCCATATTGTGCAGTACAGCACTAGGAGGAGGGACACTGTCAACCATATGTACCCACCTGCACTCCTGCACTGCACATGCCTCTCCATCTCACACGGCCCTGCTCTGAGGCCTCCTCAGACGCCCACACTTTCCAGATGCACTCCAAAGGAAAGCCACATCCCCTCTCTTCAACTGGCACTGCATTTGCTCGGGGACTCAGAAGGGACAACTTTCACATTTGCACTTCGTATGACAGACATTTCCTTCCCCCAGAGGTTCCCCTCAACATTGTGTAAAAAGGAGGTCCTCAAAAAGCATTTCTGCATGACTCACTCAATATAATGCAGAGAGGAACTTTTTAAAAACAGTGAGTGTGAGCCTTTAACAGCAATATCTTTACTCTCCACACGTAAAAAGAGAATGAAAGGAAAACAATCATTAAAATAACCTTGCTGGGTGTTTACAGGGAAGTTGAAAAAGAGGATAGGAGAAAGATTTGGGTCCCTTTTGGCTTCATGGTCCATCTGAAGGATGTTGGTGTTACCAATCAAGGGAGCCTTCTTGAAGTATATAACACATGTTTCTCACAGGAAGTAGAATAAACAGCCAACATGGAAAACAACCAGGAGGGTTAGAGGAAATATCTGAAAATCGTACAAAAGAGATGCCTCAGTGGGGAAGAAACACCGAGGGAGCTTTGCCTCGAAGCCTTTGGTTGACCCTGCTGACCCTAAATTCTACTTTGCCTCAAGGGATTCAGGTGACAAAATGCAAATTCCAAGGACATCCCAAGGTGGTGAGTCTCACAGGATATGCTCTGACAAAAAGGCACCACTCCAAAGATATATATGTGTGTGTACGTGTATACATATGTATGTGTATATATGTATAAATATATGTGTATACATATATACACATACACACACACTTTGGTAAAAGGAGGAAAAACTCTCCCTCTTGCCACAGACAAGAACAATTCCTCCTGTAAACCTAGCTGGAGAGCAGAACGACAACCTTTGTCAGAGGAGAGGAAGCACACGGAGAATCAGATGCAATATAGCAGCAAGAAAGAAACAGAGATGAGTTTCACAAATGTAGTGATGATCGAAAAAAATAGGCAAAAGTCGGTACAAACTGTCTTATTCCACTTCAATAGAAAACCCAAGTGAACAAAAGCAATCTGGAGAGCTAGCGGTCAGCGTAAGCATTCTCCATGGAGAAGATGACTTGGAGTCTATGTGGGGCACAAGGACAGGCAGGGCACTTCACTGAGGTGCTATTTCTTGAGCACGGTGGTGATGACAAAGCTGTGCCCACTTGGTGAAAATTCATGGAGTGATATATACTTACAGCTGGTTATCTGGAGGGAGAGCCAGTTCCCTGGAAGGGTAAGTTTGAAGGAAATGATGCCAAATGCAGAATAGTCTCAGCCCCTATATTTCCCAATATTTTTCCTAACTTCTTGTATCTTTCCCTCTTTCTCTGATCTTTGTCTTTTCCAGGTCAGATTCACTGTCATCGAGTCAATGCTGCCTCATAGTGAACCTACAGGACAGGCTAGAAACCGTCCCATATTTTTGATTTTTTGATACTGTAACTACTTACAGTAGTTGTTCTCCCATGGAGCAGCTAGTATTTTTGAACTGCTGACCTAGTAGATCACAGCCCAATATGTAGCCACTTAGCCACTTAGCCCTTTTGTCTCTTTCACTTATTCTTAAATCCCTTGATACTTTACTAGAGTTCCAGATGTGACTTTATTTCTTCCTTCACCATAAATCATCATTTTAACAACTCAACAGTTAATGCAGGAAATGATTTCTAAAAAGATGCATTTATCTGAGAAGAATATGGGCAGTTAAAATATGTAATTAAATAATATTTATTTAGCAACAGATATATGAAGGGGCTTTTTAATATTTTTGTGAAATTTCCACTCTTTTCATTTTACTTTTCCACAGACTTTTTGAGGTCCCTCATATTAAAAATAATTGTTAATGATGACTTTTGAAAGACATGTCTTTTTATCAGTTTCTTGTTTTCCAGGTCAGGATATCCTTTTCCCCAAAGCAATCCCAGGTGTACATTTGGCTCTAAGGGGCTAAAAGAGCAAGTCACACAAATCAACTGCATCAAGAGTGAAACAAGTCTTTAGGAACAGGAGATGGTTCTTATGAGGCTATGTCAGCATTCGTGAGTATTCTACAAGAGCATCTGAGAAGCCATGAGGCCCCTTACCCTCAAAAACAGGAAAAGATGAAGAAGGTGATCAATATATTTATTTCTTTTTTAATTATGAAAGGTCATGTTGAGGTCATTTTTTACTTCCAGGAACTGAACTTATGACTTTTTATCTTGCTTGTGTAACTGCCATATTCCTGACTATTCTAAAGAAAATATAATTTGTAATTGCCATTACTATCAAATGTAAATATAACTGTATATGTGTATATGTCTGCGCTCTTCTTATTAGGTTATGTGGCATCCATTCCAACTCCTGATGGCCAGTGTGACAGTAGGTGTGGCTGGAGAGAGAATGAAAAGATAATGGAATGTCCAGGAACTTTCTGAAATATATACACCCACACATTTTTTAAAATGGAGGCCTAATTTGTGTCTGCATCCACTCTAAAAATGATACAATCCCTTAAGCTGTCTCTTGCCTCAAGTCTCTTGCCAATTCTAGCAAGTGAAACAGCTCCTAGATTCGATCCGAGGGCAGGTGGCCTATTTGCACCCCATGAGCAAAGGCCCAAAGGTGGGAGGATCTAAAGTGTCATGTCTCCCCACTAGCTCCACAACTCGCAGGCAGAGAAGGCAATGACTGTAGCACAAATGCTATGCTAGTGTCACGGTCATTGGGTGGCCTGACCCTCTGCTCTCAGTGGGAATCAATTCCCAGAAGCCTATGCGTCCATGAAGGTGGGGAAGAAGAGACAGGCTGACATCTCTTCTATCTCATGGGACACTGCTCTGTTGTGGGGCCAGTGTTTGTGTTGTACAAATAGGAGGAAGTAGTCCTAGATTCTAGAACCTTCATTTATCAGGACAGATAGGCCATCAGTGTGGAGGGGAGGGAAATGCATGTTCCAGCTCTGTGCAATGCAGTTAGCTGGCTTACCCAGCTAAGCAAATGTTCCCTGTGGGCATTGCATCCCTGGGTTCCTCAAAACTGGTGCTGAAGGTTAAGAAATGAGTGAGGTTTCCAGGTTCCAACTGTGCACTTCCCAGAGGCAGACAATTTCCACTGGGGTCTTTGGTGATTTCATCAGAAATGGCTGGATGATGAGAGTTCCCTTGTGAAAGTACGCCACTTGGACCAGTGAAACCTGGGTTGCAAAAGAAAAAAAAACAACACTCACCCAAAGCCGCTGGGCAGAAGGTACGGTTTCTAAAAGCCCGAGCATTCTTGGCTACTGGTAAGTATTGTTGGAAGGCGCTCAAAACAAACACTCCACTTGCCCGATCTTCAGCAAAGAAAATATCAGCCAGTGTGAGCTAATGTGACTGTTATTTTAGAATTAGCTCCACTGCCATTTCAGAGTAGCTAATACCATTGTCCTCAACACGGAGCCTTTTGAACTGAGATTTAGCAGGCAGGCTAGTTAGAAAGCTTGGAGTGTTCTAGAAAAACTCACATCTGAGTAGATTTGGTCTGGTGATGCAAGAGACCTTCTTTTACTTACTGAGGTATTTGGATCATTGACAGATTCCTACTACCAGCCAGGGCCAATGTCATGGGCAAAGCAGTTAGCTGTACGGGGTCCCTGGATCCAGGATTGACACGCATAGTGTTTAAGCCTTGAACGAAGTCCTGATTTTCCATTTTGCACTGGGTGCCTCAAGATGTTGTAGCTGGTCCTAGGGACAGGAGTAAGACCACTCCCACCCTTCCCTGGATAGCCATATCATTTGCATAATCAGAATGCTCCTTTCATAACAAATGCAAATTTTGTCAAGAGTGTAAAAGAGCTGCAATGTGAACTGATGATAGCAGGGGGAACGGAAATCAGATTCAGAATCTACAAGTATAAACTGTATTAACTTGGCAAATTTTCAATAAGGCTAAACTTTTTTTTTTTAAAGTTTCCAAAAGAAAAAAGTTTATTTTTCCGAAATCTCATAATCAATAAAAATAAGCAGATATTTCTTATAAAGTGATAAAACTAGATGACAACAACAGACAATCAGCCCTAACATTTGAAAATCTGAAATAACGAAGACCATTTCTCTAGTTCAGCACTACCTATGCCTGGCAGGAGCCAAAAAATCCAGAACAAAACTCACTGCCACGGAGTCAATTGTAGTTCATAGAGACTCTACAAGTCAAAGTAGAATCGCCCCTGCGGCTTGCCGAGACTGTAGCTCAGGAAAGGAGAGCTGCGTCTTCCTCCCGTGGTGGTTTCAAACGGCTGGCCTTGAAGTTAGTACCCTAAAGCATAACTCAGTACTCCACACGGGGGGGAGGGGGTTGTTCAAAAGCAGATGCCTACACTTTATACTTGATTATAGGCTATAGTACAAAAATATATAATTACCAGCAGGGGGCTGAGTAATACTTTTTTTTCTGAAATGGGGGAGGGGGTGATAGATCATTAAATTTGGGAATGTAGGCTCTAAATAATCATGGAATTAAGGAAACTTACAAAAGGAGAGTGCCAGATAGTGACAAATAATGCTAATATTATTCATCAGAATGATTAAAAGAATTCAATAACATGTCATATATAGAAAAAGTAAACTTTTTAAATTAGCAGTTCCCCTTTAAACTGAACAGCAGCACCATAATTAACATCCATTTGCAATTGCTAGGAAAACTATGAAAGAGTTTATGAGTTAATGTAGGGAGAAATGCACATCAGCATTATCTACTCAAATGAATTAGAACATCTTGCTGATGGATACAAATTAGCAACAGAATAAATGGAAAAGTAAATGCCATTTCTGGATGACGAGATGTAATTTTTTTAAAGATGTCAATCTTCCCAAATTAATACATAAAAATAAACTCTTACTAAAATCTGCAACAACAAATATATAGATAGAAAGGGCAAGGGGCAGGAAAGTGCCCCCAGAGGAGGGGGTGTTTGGACAGAGCCACTCACTGCCTGACCCCCATGACCGTGGACACAGGGCCATCCCAGGAGGGAAGTGGGACCAGTAGTTTAATTCACTGATAAACATACTTAGCTCCTCTCTCAGGGAGTGTGCTGGGAGGAAGAAGGGGCAGTTTGCAGCAAAAAGAGTAATCTGTGCCACCCCCCTGCAAGAATCCAGGTCCCTATCCCCAAGAAGAGTGCACTAAAGCAGGACAGAGCATTTCACTGGAACGTGCTTGTGTGGAGAGGCAAAAAAAGAAAAGGCCCAGCTGTCATTTGTAGCCACCCCCAAACCCCACTGCTGTAGACTCCATTCCTCCTCATGGCCACCCTGAGTTTCCAAGGCTATTTTTCTTTACAGGAGCAGTCAGAGTCATCTTTCTCCTTCAGAATTCCACCTATTGCAGTTCACAGCCCAATGCTATCCTCAGCCCCAACAGGACTCTCTTGATTTTTTACAACAGCAAAACGGTAAACAAGCACATGGAGGCGAAACTTTGGAGTCAGACACCCAAGGCAGCAACGAGGTGCTGCAAACTGAGGATGGACCCCTGACCAAACCTTCTGTTCTGTGTCTTCAAGGCATGCCTCATTCCATAAGTGCATGCCCAATAATATAGTGGGCACCTTCAAAAACAACACTCACTTCCATAGAGTGGATGCTGACTCAGTGACCCTATAGGGCATGGATGAACTGTCTCTGAGGGTATCCAAGGTTTACCTCTTTATGGGAGTAGAAAGCCTCGCCTATCTCTTGAAGAGCTGCTGGTGGTTTTGAACAGTGTACCCTGTGACTAGTAGTGTAGTGAGTAACCACTGTGCCACCATGGCTCCTTTGCGTACCTTAGTGACCTCATTGTCCCTGCAGCTTGAAACAGTGATGAGATCTGCCTAGGCTAAAAAACTAGTCAAGCTCAGATTTAGAGCAGGGGCACATTCATTCATCCACTCCATTATGCATTATTCCAAAGGGATCATTTATCCACCATTATCAGGGTATCTTGAACACCAACCATGGTCCAGATGCTAGTGTGTAATCTAAATATAGTGACATCCCTGAGAAGAAAGGGTTTAGAATATTTACAGAATAAATAATAAGAAACAAATACAGCCGGATTCTCCCCCTTAGTACAGCTGACACTGGGGGTTTGCATCAAGTCTTTGTTATCGGCAGGAGCAGAGGACTTTTCTCCTGCATGAAAGCATACTCAGCAGCATGCCTGCTTCCACCCACTAGATGCCTGTAGCATTTCCTCCGATGTGACAGCTCAAAATGTCTCTAGGCCTTACCCCCAGGGCCTAGACCAAATCTGTGGTTAAAAGTAAGAAGAAAAGAAAATTGGATGACTGTTAAAGAATGATGGGTGTGGAACCGAACTCAAAGCCATACAAAAGACCATCTCTGATGGAGACTGGTAGACTCTCCAGCCAATGCCTATGCCCGAAACAAAAGGTGGATGAAGTGTTGAATGGCAAGCCAATTGTCTCTGTCAACGTTTACCCACATCGCAATGAATATCTTTGTTTGCTTGTTTAAAGGAGGATGCTACATGGAAGGTTCATAGAGGGTTGCTCTGAGGAGTGAAGCCCAAAACACAGGCAATCAGGAGTGGAGGGAGGAAGCTGGGGTGAGCGGCATTGAGCAGAGCGGGTGCAAAACTCCTGAGGTGGTTGGAGCTTGGTGGGTGACAGGCACAGGATGATGTAGGATGAGTGGGCAGAGGCCAGGTCTCACAGCAACTTGTTTGGATTTGAAAAGACCCTTAGCTTTCTCTGTAGAGAATGGTTTAGGGCATCAGGTGTAGAGGGAGGATGTCATTGGCCCAGGGGAGAGATGATTAGGCTGGAAGACATGAGAGCTAAGGGGCAGATCATTGTGATGAGGTGCTCAAAGGGTTCTTGAGACCTTGGGACTGGACGGTCCTCCAAGATGAGCCTCATTTTCCATATGGGGAAGCTGCTTCCAACAGGGCCAAATCTGCCTAGCTTCATCCAGGCTCAGTTTCCAATTTATGGTTCCCTCTGAACCCTCTACTTCTACACAATTCCCCTGAGTCATGCACCTCTGGGTTCTGACTGCTTCCTTACCTTACCTTTATCTCCGACTATGCACTCTCATCCACTTCGCCAGCACTTGAACTCTCTCAGGGAGCTAAAGCAGAACACTCGGTGTCTCTGAACATAGAAACCAAGTAATGGTTTTCATTATGAATCCCAGAGGAAAGGCCTCAGAGTTTCTCAGAATCTTCTTATGATCCAGAAAGAGCAACAAGTAGGGGTCAGTCATGTAAGAAAGCAGAATGACTTTGGGTTTCTGAGTCCAACACGGCCAATCAAGGAAGGGTATTTACATGGTGGTTTTTTCCATGTGTATGCTCATCTAGGCACCTTGGGCTTGCATGTAAACTTCCTATTTAAAGCTGTGCCAGGGCATGTGCGCACTGAAGACTAATAAGATGAAGAGCTCCAGCAATGTGACTTCGGGGTTCAGTTGGCAGTCCATTGTTACTCATGGCCACCCACCAATAGAGAATAGAAGTGTGCACCATGGGTTTTTCAAAGCTGTAATAATTCATAAGCAGATGATCAGGTCTGCCATCCAAGGTACCTCAGGATAGGTTCAACTACCAACCTACGGTTACTAGCCCAACACTCAACCATGTGCACCACCAAGACTCCTGTTGCAAGCATTCACCTTACCACAAAGACCTGGGTGTAACCTTCATACTATCCCTGGTTCTACCCAAGACAATGCCAGGGAATCCACCAGGATTTCATTACCAAAGGCAGCTATGCTGTTGCTGCTATTGTTACGCACCATCTCATCCGTTCTGACCCATAGCAACCCGAAGCACAACAGAATGAAAGACTGTGTCATGCTTAAAAAGGTTCCTAAGCCTGAGCCATTCTTGCAGTTACAGTGCCAATCCATCTCATTGAGGGCTTTTCTCTATTTTACTGCCCTTCCACTTTACCAAGTATGATGTCTTTCTCCAGAGACTTGTTTCTCCTGACACTATATTCAAAGCATATTAAGACAAAGTCTTATCACCCCAGCCTCTAAGGAGCACTCTGGCTGGACTTCTTCTGAGATAGGTTGCCTTGGTGCGCCTTTGGATCACATACCTGCCTTTCTGTCCCTGCTGTGTGTCTTGGAGTCAATTATAACTGTAGGCAATCTAAGAGGACATGGTGGGACAGCTCCATGGGATCTCCTAGACTGTAGCCCTCACTGGAACACACGACCAGTTCCTGTCTCCTGAGGAATCCCTGGTTGTGTTCAAACTACTGACTTTCCAGGTCGCAGCTTAATGAGTATAAAAGGCGTTCTGGAAGGCATTCTCTCAAGAGCTCAGTTTGGAACCCAAAACTTATTGGTTCAAACTCACCCAGTAGTACAATGGGAGAAAAAGTACCTCTGTCCGTGATTTAAAGGTTAGGAGGCAGTTCTACTCTGTCACATAGGTTCAGTCTGCACCAAACATTACCTCAATGGCATCCATCAACCGTGTGTGTATGTAGCATTAAAAAACAATAATAAAGTGTCACAGATCTAAATCGAAATGAGGAATGTCTTTATGATCTCAGCAAAGTCAAAGATCTCCTAAGACAGAAAAAGAGATAACCATAAAAGACAATTTTACAATCTGACTTCATCAACAAAAACGTAGGGATTTTTCTGCTGAAAAAAATGACACTATTATTAGAAATAAGAAAGACAAGCTACTGAGTTCAAGAAAATACATATACTGCGTATATCTAGAAATGATTTTTTTATGGAATGTTAAAGGAAAAGCTCCTATAAGTAATGGAAGAAATAATCCCAGGAAGAACAATAACTCAATGCCCTTGGGCTGATACTGACTCAGAGATAGAGTAATAATTATGCATTGAGCTTGGATGTACAAGGTCAACAGTGTGAAATCAACAGTGGCTTCTCTGAGAAAGACCCAGGGTTCTTCTCCCATAAAGAGGGATAGTCTCAGAAGGGCACAGGGGTGGCTCTGCTCTGCCCTACAGGGAGACTACGAAGAGAATCGTGAGACTACTAAGAAAACTTGTGAAACCCTCAATTCACAAGAATGACTCAAATGGTCAATAAATACACGAAGAGTCAAGTAAGAATTAAAGAAGCCCTGGTGGTGCTGTGGTTAAGCGCTTGATCCAGAAGAGAAAGATGAAGCAGTCTGTCCCCATAAAGAATGCATCCTTAGAAACACTATGAGGTGGTTGTCCTCCATCCTTTAGGGGTGCCGTAAGTTGGAATCTACAGTAGGTTTAATGCAGGAATGTTCAACGAGGACATGCAAATGAAAGTCATGATAAACCGAAACTCACTGCCATCAAGCCAATGCTGGCTGATAGGGCCCCTAAATGCCCCTGTGACTTTTTGAGACTGTCACTCGTTATAGAAGTAGAAAGACCACACCCCCAACCCCTCCCACCTCCCTGAGGGGAAGAGGGTGGTTCATCCTGCTGATCCTGCGCTTAGCAGCCGGGTCCCAAACCACTACATTACCACGGCTCCGAAAACCACTGTAAGATTGGGTACGCAGCCTTAAATATTGCCACAGGAAACTATAAGAAATAAAGTACAAATATTGTGAATAGAAACTATTATTGTTAAGAGAAAATATGTAGCTATTTACAGGAGCTGCTGGTGGTTTGGAACTGCCAGTAATGCAGATCACAGCCCAACATGTCACCACTACACTGCCAGGACTCGTTTTCAGGAATAATGACAGAGTCATATTTGTACAAAGGAAGGCATATAGGCCAGTGAAACATAAGAGAATCCACAGACCCCAAAATAGACTTCATTAATTTTCAAAAAAAAATGCTAAGGCAACTCAACTCAATGGGGCCAGGATGGCATTTCAATAGGGAAGTGTGTGAGCAAGTGTGGAACACTACCTCACACCACACAGAGCACTGAGTCCAGAATGGGACGGGGCAGAGACCTACAAGGAAAAGCTTGAGACGAGAAAACATTGGAAAGGAAAATCTCTTGTGGTAGGTAAAGATTTCTTACTTAAGATGCAAAACGCCACAATGATAGAAGAGTTAAACATTGAACTCCATCAGCAGGAAAAAGAAATTCCAAATAAATTCTTGCTATTAGGAATATATTGTTTAAAAGACTGAAAAGGCAAGACACAGCCTGGGAGAAAATATCCATATTTATATCAGACAAATTACTCATTCCCAGCATGTATAAGGAATTCTTCAGCATATAGATCAATTTGTGAATCTATACTACATGTGAAAGACACATGGGAATATATATGGTATGATTCTATTTTGTATGGATGTCAAAACATACATGCACACACTTGCAAGCACACAGGCACACAACACTAATCGATGCTGAGAGAATTCAAAATGGTGGTTGAGTCTTGGCAGTGGAATTTTCCAGAAGGAGGTGCAATGGAGTGACAGAGATGTTCTGTACTTTAATTTCGGCCATGAGTGTGTGCGTCCCTCAAAATCCATGAAACTGGAACCTTTAAGATGGGTGTGTCTTACTGTCCATATGTTATACTTTGAAAAAGTATTGTTAGCATGAGAGCATATAAAAATAAAAATGTAAGCCATACAGGAAGAGTGGATAGAAAGTTCTCTAGAGCTTGTGCTCATTTTTATTTGTTTTCTCACTTTCCATCAATGCTAATTATCAAGAATATTCCTTCCAAACAACAAAATTCCTCTGAGAACAAAGTGACATGAAGCTCTAGTCCTCTGGGGCACCAAGAAACCAAAACAGGAGCCTGCTGAGCTGTGGAAGCCCAGAACCTTTGAACTCACAAAATAAAGAATTCTAAATTGGGGACCAAAACATTTTCTGTTTCCCAGCACAAACATTCATGCATGCAAATGCCTCAGGCAGCCAACGGGCTACCACCACAGTCATCTGAGCCTCCCAGATGTCTCCAAGTGCATTCTGAATCTCCTCAGTCCCCGCTTTCAACAAATGTGGCTTTCTCCCCGAGGGACTCCGGACAAGTCAGGAACGCCGTGGTCAGACTTCCACTGAGTCATGAGGTCCTGAGCTGCTGGGCCCACTCCACAAGGCACTTGACAGTTGTTCTCATAAAATGGGAAGCAGCAGCAAGGACCCCAAACAAAGACCAAGACTAGACCCCAGTTCAAAGATTAGAGCTACCTAGTAGTACGTGTCGTTCTGAAGAATAACCTCCTTGAGAAGAGGCTTGGTTGGCAAAGCACTGGGCTTCTAACGCAAAGGTTGGTGGTTCAATTCACTAGCTGTTCCATGGCAGAGAGATGGGGCAGTCCGTTTCCATAAAACTTTTCAGCCTCAGAAACTCTGTGGGGCAGTTCTGCACTATAGGGTCACTGTGAGTCAAAATCTGCTGGAGGCCAGTGGATTTGATTTGGGGCATGGTGAAAATTGAGCTCTTAGAACTGTGTCCTTCTAATTTGTGGCTGGAATTCTATGTCCCATGAAATCTAGAAATTCCTGAAACTCAGAAGTCTACTAGGGTCAGTTCCTGAGCTGACAACTATGCAGCCCCGCTGGACTCCCCCACTTCAAGGGCCTTAAAACAAATAAACTCACTGCCATTGTGTCAGTGCTGATTTACCACGACCCTACTAGAAAGGCTAGAACTGCCCCTGTGGGTTTTCCAATACCGTAACTCTTGAAGGGCATATAAAGCCTCAGCTCTCTTCTGCAGAGCAGGAGGTGGTTTTGAACAGCTGATCTTTTGATTAACAATCCAAGGAGAAGACACTACAAAACACTTGGCCTATGGCTCTGTCCTGGATGCCTTGAAGTTCTTAATACTTTGTGAATACATAAGGAACTGAAACCAAGGGCTCAAGTAGAAAGAAAATGTTTTGAAAATGATGATGGCAACATATGCACAAGCATGCTTGACACAATGGATGAATGGATCGATTTTGATAAGAGCTGTATGAGTCCCCCAACAAAATGAGTTTTTAAAAACAACTATAATTGAAAGATAAATGCATTTTTCCATGAACTGTTTGTAGCATCTCATATATACATACATTTCTGTTTTTGCATCCATAAATAAAACTGCCACAACAACGTCAACATATGGGGGAGTTTCCAAAGATTAGTGGGAAAATTCCATTATCTTTTAAAAAATAATTTTATTGGCCTAACTTCACATAACATTCAATTGAACTAAGGAGATTTGTGCAATCATCCCCCCAATCAATTGCCGAACATTTTCTTCTCACTGGTATTCATGGATGTCACCTCCTCAATTTGCCCCATCCTCCCCTGCCAAGGGGTTTACTGTCTCTACAGCTCTGCCTATCCTGGATTCCCAACACAGCAAATCAAACAAAGCCTTGACAGGAAGCAAACCAACAAGAAACCTAACAATCACAACTAGGCAAAATATAGACAAATCTCAGTCAAAGAAAAAGCAGGAAAATATTAAGAACAGAAACAATTTTAAAATGAGTCAAAAGGGAGATCAAATGTCTCGGCATTACATTTTAACCTCACTACATCTGCCATAATGGACTTTACACTGCTTTGTCTGGTAGCTAAGCTATTCACATCCCTCAACTCGGATCAAAGGAGATTCACCAGAGACTTGATCCATGTGGAGCTCCTGAAAATGGACTTTGGACTCCACAGTCATCCATCGCCTCTCCAAACCAGGTGTTCACAGTATGAATTCTGATACCATTCCCTCCTTTGGGTCTGAGTTTTACTATCTATAATCCTTGGATCACACGACCTGGTCTTTTTAAAATAATCTTGAAATCATCATTAGAATTTTAGCAAGCTAGATTTTCTCTCCTGCCCCTTACAATTCATTTTTAATTGAATGAATCAAGACATCCAAAAAGAACTCAATAACACACGCACTTTAACTCAAGTTCAATTTCCCCTGGGCCACTAACCAAACAGACACGAGAGTTATTTCAGTCTCAAATGGATTTTGGAGCCTAGGAGGCTGCCTCCTGCATGTTAGCATTTTGCTGTAGCTACTGGAACAATGAAAACTTCACTCCTGTCCTTTTTCACTCACGGAGAGAGCCTAAGGAAACTGCTCAGCAACATTAAAACATAGCTATTTGGGGCTAACACCTTAAAACTCAGCTGCTTATTTAGTCCAAGAAAACATAAGTAAATGAAATCATTTCAAAACTGCACTGTAAGTGGTGTGTGTCAGATCCCAGGTTGACTGTATGTGGTGAAGCTAGCCTAACAGCTCCTTGAGTGCTATTATTTACAGAGGAGTTTTCCCTTCTGCCTTGAATATTTTCATGGTTCTGTTAACCACAGTGTTTCCAAAAGGGGGCTACTGAGAACCACTAGTGAAGTCTTCCCCCAAGGCCCCTCCACAGTCGTATTGCTCATATATTCCATTCCCATGAGCTCCTCAAAGAGACGGAAACCTTTTTTTTTCTCTCACACGCATGCACACCCACACGCAATGGCTTCAGGCCTTAAAAGTCCAAATCCACATGACGAGTGGAGGAAGGAGCGGGACAGAGTCTGGGAAACTGAGCCGTTTAGCGTGATAGGTGCCTGGGAATCCTCTAGGCAGGGGGTAACTCGGAGCGGGAGGGGTGTCCCAAGGGAGCTTCCACAATGGCATGCATTTCTGCAGTGGTCCATCCCCACCCCCATCCCCCTCCCGCCCCGGAGAAAGAATGCCACCCACGTAGCTTTTCCAGATCAATCACGAGCCGCCACGCTGCCCTTGAATTTCGGGTGAAGAAGGGATTATTTTGTAGTCTAAATATGTCCCCAATACTCCATGGCATATATGTATACCAAAACAAACAGTGCTCACAGCTTTCCGAGATGCCAGGGTCATTTGACTGGTTTGTTTGGGGTGTGGTTTGTTCGAATCTGGCTGTACTAGGTTCAAAGATAAAAGCCTGGGATCAGATAAGAGGAAGTGCTCAGTCTGTGGGATCCAGGGGACACCTGGATTGGCAGAGCTATCCAGGATAGGACCTCAGCAGCTAGAAAGGGAAGTCAGTGGCAGCGTTCCCAGAAACCAAGTAAGAATGGGGAGTGTGTGTGTGTGTGTGTGTGTGTGTGTGTGTTTGAAGGACCTCTTCTCTAGTCCTGTTTTCTGCCTACCATGCTGAGGTGATGAAAGGCATCTTTTCAGAGTGGCAACAACGACCTGCAACCATGAGCAGAAATCCCCAAAACCAAGGGTCAGGACTCTGCCACTATGACGCCGATCCCTGAAGTACGGATCTGTTCCCTAATCAAACATCACCTTTTGTTTATGCCATAGCTGATCGCTTCCTAGTGCTGACAGCATCATCGCAAAGCATATCACAGACCAGTGGCAGCCTTTCACGCAATCAGATAAGAAATAGGGACAGTTTCCTTTGGAACTCTGAGCTATCAGGATGGATATTTCTAAAGGCCAATGACCATCTTCTAAGATGCTAGGATAAAAGATATCTGTAGTGTGTGTGTGTGTGGGGGGGTGGTGTTAACACCATCAGGAGAGGCTGAGGTAAGGGAGGATGTACCTATAAAAAGTTCATTCCTCTAGTGACTCTGGTTATAATCTCCTAAACTGCGAGATGACACTGCAAACTCCTCCCGAGTGTGCCTGCTTGAAGGGTTTGAAGTCATCACATTTGTCAAAGGCCTGGTGCCACCTCCTTACATTTAAAACACTCTGAGAATGGGATAGTCCAGCGGCGCCTGCAAAGCAACTTAACGCTGTGTGATTTGATAATGTTTGGATTGCATCCCAGAAGTCCATGTGCCTGAATTTGACCACTGCCTTACAGAGATTTCAGCCTCTCAGCCAACTCTGCCCTGGTGAGGGAGGTAGCTGCACTCAGCAATGGCAAAGGAGAAAGAGAAACCCAATCAAGAAAACACATGTACGTTGTTCATTTGATGCGAATTACACACAGCTTCTTGGACCCGTTCATTCACCGAGGAACTCCTGAGTGCATTTCCAAAAAAAAAGCAGGAGCTAGAGTTTCCTGACTGCTTGCTGTGACCTGTGAGCATCGTCTGCCACTTAACTTTCAAAAAACAAGAAGACCCATCAAACGGGGAGTCTTATGATGCCTCTTCTCTGTTTGAGATAATGGAAGACCAGGAAGAGTATCTGAATGGCCCAAAGTCACACAGCAAAGTAGGTGTGCAGGAATCCAGTTCAAGTGGGCCGATTGTTACCTGGGCCCTACCCCTAGCCCCTCTGATGCTACATGCCACTTAGGGTCAGTCAGAAAAGAAGACCCCAGGTGTGACTTGGGCCATCTTTGCAAACTTGAGATCCTTAAAACAAACAAACAAACCAAAACCACCACCTTCGAGTTGTTTCTGCCTCCTACAACCCTCTAGGACAGAGGGGAACAGCCCCTGTGCGATTCTGAGACTGTCCCTCTTAATGGGAGGAGAAAGCCTCGTCTTTCTCCCACGGAGTGGCTGGTGGTTTCAAATTGCTGAGCTTGAGGCTTAGCAACTCAACAGGCAATCCCTTACTCCTTAGCACAGCTAGCATAAAATAGAATGAAATGCAACCTCCCTCCCCACCCAGAAGCACTAGAGACAGAGAGTAAATACAGATTTTGAAGGCATGGTGACTGTTCTAATGAACTGACGGATAAGGCGAAGCTGCTCGCAGAGAGTCAATGTGCCTCCCAGCTGGTCAAGGGCAAGGGTCTCAGAAGAGAGTGTGAGGGAAGAAGTGGATCTTCTAGAAATCAGACGGGGCACAGGGTGTTTAAAGAGGAATGAGCCGTTAAACGCATTAGAAGGAACATATTACTATGAAATGCCATTTCACTTCCTCAAAAATTTTGTGCCTACGTAGTAATGGGAAACGGCCTCCCTTTGAAACTGGGGACCGTGCTTCTTTAGGACATAAACACCACTTTGGAAGGCCCGTCTACTTTGGTGTCTCTTGCAACACACACGTAAACTCAAATGTACAGCAGCCTAGCATGCTGCGGCTGTTTAGTGCCACTTCTCCTCCTCCCACCCCCCCACCACTCCCCCACTCCCTGCCTCACCGAATCAGTTAAATTCAACTCCAGATGGAAAGGCCATGTTCAATGTGGTAATGCTAGCCATGTTCAGTGTTCTCTAACCTTGTGGTGAGGGGCCAGTGAGGCCCCCTGAGGTCCCCTTTGTGGTCACATGCATTCCTTTTCTCAATGCCAGAAATGCCCCCTCCCCCAATTCCTTCGTTGTCTGGGCAGAAATAGCTATAGAAAGCAGATGTCTTTTTGGACAATTCTTTGAT